>VYZT01050374.1:0-55934 GCA_013400735.1 Pomatostomus ruficeps | reverse complement strand
ATATGGTATGGAATATCCTTTGGCCGGCTGGGGTCAGCTCTCCCATGGTACCTCCTCCCAGTTCTCCACACAGCCCCAGATCCCTCACCAGCATGGTCATATGAAAAGCAGAAAATACTTTGGCTCTGTGTAAACCCTGCTCATCACTAACAAAAACATCCCTGAATTATCAACAGTGTTCCCAGCACAAATCTAAAACACAGCCCCAAACTAGCCACTGTGAAAAAAAGCCTATCCCAGCCAAAACCAGCACAACGGCCCATGGAGTTTATTGGCTTTTTTATCTTAAAATAATAGGTATCATGGATTCTTTTTCAGGAAGGATACAGTGGTTCTTTTGCAGGTAATTGTGGTTTAAACTTTAATCATTGTGTGTATAAGAGGGTTTATGTCTTTGCTTGCAATATGCTGAAGTGCTATGAAGGAGTATTACAACACATATTACAACAGCCACAAGTCACGTAAACATATTTAAGATCACAAACTAAACCAGCTGGACATCAGTTTTATCTGGTAGAAATAAAAATACCACCTGGCTCTTCCTCACTGTTAAATGCATTGCAGGAATAGACATCTCATAAGATATCTGACAAACTCATTTTTAAAGCTTTTGAATTTATTGCTCGGTGCACTTTATTCCATTATGAAGTGGTTTAAAGGCATATGATTAACATAAAGAAACATCTGCATCATTACTTTAGTTCAATCAAGAACAATTCAGATGTTTAACATTTCTGGGTCTAAGCTGAAAATAGTGATTTAACAGTGAAGTCCTGTCCCAATTTAAGACCCTCAGGGTAGCCTGTTATTCTCTGCCTGCCTGCAGCCACCTTCCCCACTCCCTTATGAAAGATAACAAGCCTCTCTCATTTATCTAATTCCATTCATGAGCCCAGAACAGGTCACTGGTCCCAAACTGACTGCCACCCTTTGGGCCACCGATAGTACTCTCCAGCTCCCCTACCACCATTAGGTTGGCTAGTGTTAGAAATGAGGAATCCACTGTCTACAGCATGTGCAATTCCCTGCTTGTCAGGGAAATAAACAGGAGCCATGTCCTGTTCAGCGTGAGTGACCTGCAACAATAAAAGGCTCATAATGAATAGGTTTTCCTTAAAAAAAGGAAAGAAAAAGGAGCAGCTAACTATCTCATCTAGTCATTAAATTAGGGAAAGGGAGGTGGAGGGAATGGAATATGAACTATTGTGCTTCCTTCATTTAAAGTCAATATAGGCATCCACAGGACTTATTCGTATCAGACAAAATTGGCAAAACTAATGTCGTATTCTTGAAATTAAGGTACTACACAAATGTACCTCTTTATTTAACTCTTGTTGAAAAAGTTGCTATGACATTTTATAACTATAAACTAGGTGATTTCAGTATCTTCTTGGTGGTATCAATCCTAGATATCTTTGAGCCCAAGATTCTGATGGTGTTGAGAACATTAGCTTTAAAAGGAAAACACTAATTTATTTTTTTTGACAATTAATATTTTACAAATATGGACAGATACTTAGATTAACTTTTTTTCATTTAATTTAAGAATAATAGCCCAAATTCTAAACCAAGCACATCTCCACAGCTCCAAGTGATTAAAATTAGTCATGCAATGCCAGAAGGACTAATTTATCAGTACAACTACTTCAGCCACACTAGAACAGCTAATGCTTTTTTTAATATGCTATTGCTGTTATAAAAATGCAAGCTACCCATTAACTGTCTGTAAAAAATTTTATGGATTTATTGCTTAATTAGGTTTGTACCTTTATTTGACAGGGATTATTAAATACAGCATATACTCCTCTCAATTCCATGTAAAAGTCTATCAGTTTTTATGGGGGCTTACATTAAAGCAGAATTCACGGAAAAATAAAATCTCTTCATTCACTGCAAGGAGTCTATTTTTATGGCATATTGTAACAAATAGTTATTTATTTACATGCTTTCAAGATTTTTTTTTTTCTGATTTTGTTCTCTGATTAGAAAAAGTTATGTCTCTAAACACTAAATGATGATTTTTCTCCCTCAGACACCCATCTGCTCCTTCTCTGTGATGCTCTGCTAAGCAGCAATGCTGAATTTATGGTACCCTCCATAGGGAAGGACAGTGGGCACCATGAATGTAACAGTCCCAATTCCCTTATGCCCAGAGCAGCTGTGGATGCCCCATCCCGGGCAGTGTTCAAGGCCAGGTTGGATAGGGCTTGGAGCCACCTGGTCAAGTGAAAGGTCTTCCTGCCCACGGCAGGTGAGTTGGAACTGGGGGATCTTTAAGGTCCCTTCCAACTCAAAGCATTCTGTAATTCCATGATTCTTCAGGGACGAGCACCAAGGGAACACGCTTTATCAGCTGATGTCTAATCCAACCTCTGACGTCAGAGGCTAACCCTCATGGCTTAAAATAAATATTTCCTCAAATACATACAAAGAGGAGAGAGAATCATCCAGACAAACACCTGGAGAAGAGCAAAACTATCCCTGATTTGTTGTGCTGTCTTTTTCTTGTGAGGAATTTAACTATGTCTTGATAATGAATGTCAAGCAGAATTAATAGTCAGACATTGAGCCCAATTCTGCTCGTCATGCTCAACATGTATTGCTACACTGGAGTACGCGGCGCAGATTTGACCTCCAGTGATGGCAGTGCTGTCCCACCTGGGCAAATCAGCCCTTGCCACGTGGGATGAGACCCTGTTATTCAATCTGTCCAAAGAGCCCGCAGCTAGATTAGTGTCAGCCCAGTGCATTGCCATGGGAGAGCTGCTGGCATTTCTCAGCCAGCAGACATGCCTGCACTGTGAGCAGGCACAAGACAGAGGTCGCATCAGCATTTCCAAATCTCATGGAATTATCCTGGCCAATACGATATTTCTGGCCAGTAAAATAGGGCACTTCCGACATGAATTTTATTGACCCTGGCATGTAGAAGGAGAAACACGGATAATAAAGTTACTGAGGATATGAAAACTATGAGGCAGAAACACAAGGATAAATGACAAACTGGCAAGCCTTCAAAGTGCTCTGAGGTCTCTGGTGCTTAGAATAAAATCCAATCCTGCTGAGGGCACAACAAAATGCTTATGCCTCACTGAAACTTTGGTTAGAAAGCTTAAAACAGTTTCTTATGCTTCCCTTAGCAGGGGTATGAATTTCCAACTTCAATGCATAGTCTGAAAAGCCTTTTTTTAAAAAAGATGAGTGAGAAAAAAGAACTAAAGAAACAAATTTAAATAATTTTGCACTTTAAAAAACCCACTGAAAGTGCTTTGAAATTTCCAGCCTAAAAGAAAAGGCTTATATAAAGCCAACAGAAGGAGTAGCAGTTTCAGGGCAAAACAAATATGCATAGTTTTCAACAGAGATCTAACATCTAGGAATAGGAATAGCTGGAAAGAGGAATGAATTGTCATAGCTACACCAAACAAATATTTGTGGGCCTACAAAATAAGGTAATAAGAATGAAAACTCATCAAATTTCAAACAAATTTTTTAAAAAATTTCTTTATTTAGAGAGAGGTCCTTGGGAAGCAGAAACAATACGAAAATTCTTATTGGTGTGCAAACACTGGGGCTTGCAAAGCACTAAGGAAGCAAGAATGAAAGAAGTCATATATTTCACCTCAGAAGCTGTAAGCAAATGGAAAGATTGAAAAAATCTTTCAGGCAATAATAATTTCAGAAAAACCTACAGGTGGCTAACAACAGGCAAACTCACCTACAACAGAAGAAAAATATTTCCATTATCGTCCAACTGGACTGAGTGTTATAAATTGGTGTTTGACTGAAAATGTGACACTAGGTTAGACTTTCTCTCCCTTTGGAAACTAGGTTGAGAGCAATATTTTCACTAATCTGTTGGTAGCATTGTTCCAAATGTAATCCAGAGCAATACAACAACAGTCATTTAGTGCCTATGCCGTATTTCTCTCTCCACATGGAAAGGAACCTGAAATTACAAATGGAAAGACCTTGCTGTTTCTCTGCCTTGTAAGATCCCTTCCTAAATACTTCCAGTTCTCTTCTACAAGTGTACATAGCAGAGAAGATACTCTTTTCCCCTCCATCCCAGCCATTGTTCTCTCCATGCCTGCCATAATCTGTTTTCTCTGATCCACCTCCATCACAGACAAGAAAGCGTAAAGAAAGAAGAGATGTTGGTGAACGCATGGGGTTCATCATCATCCCTGTGTGCACATGGGGTTTAGGGACAGATATTATCGCCCATCATCTCTCCCCTGACACGAGATCTGCTGTAACATAAACCATAACTTACATTTCGTGAGCTTACTCTAGCATTAATAGCACGCGTTTGCTGCTAGGAACATTGGTAGTCATGGAAGTATGAGGGTGTTGCAGAAAAGAACAAGTCATATTGGTATAAAGATGGTACAAAACAGGAAGAGCTTAGAGCTGCTGCTCTGCAAGGGGACTAGCAGACACTTTGATTTTATCAGCATTTTTTTCCCACTTCTTTATAATTTTGTGTGGAGCCCTTTCAAGACACAATAGATGTCAGGGCCTAAAAATCCACCTTGTCAGCTATGGTTATGTGTCTGAAAATAAATTTCCAAATGCATTTTTTTCTTAATATTTCAGTTTCATTAGAAATCTTGAATTTGGTAATGTTTGATAATTATAAAAGCTTTTACACAGGAGTGATTAAGTTTAGGCCTATATAAGGACCTTAGAAAGAAATCATACCTGGAGTTTTCCTCTGTCAGAAGTGTCCCCTGATAGGGTATGGACTTGGAAGTCTATATCCATAGGACAGGATCACATCAAGATGAGCATCCTAATAAAATAATATTTTAAAATTTTAAAAGGCAAACATCTTTAAAGAGAGAATGGTGGCAATTTTTAAATAGATGGAGCTTGCTTGGTACCCATTCAAACGCAGAAACACTGAACAATTTTCAAACCACATCTTAGTTGCTTATGAAGACATTCCTCATGTTATTTGCAGCACAGAGGGGAAAAACGTATGTATGGGAGTAATTAGTGGCATTAGCATGTCCATTAGCAATGTCCATAAGCAACTGTTATTCCTCAGAACCTGTTTGTTGGTATATACGTAACATAATTTTTATTTTTAATTTCAGATTGACAGTTTTATACTGTATCTGCCCATCACAATTTCTCAGGTGTAATATAAAATGTGTAATGATACTTCTTGACTGGAAAAATGTAATTATAAAGCTGATGAAACACTCATGCCTTTAAATGGAGAAAAAAGGAAAATATATATCTCTTTCCCATTGTGCTCATGGCTTGAGGCAAGATTCCTTGAAAAATTAGACTGTTGCAAAATTTATTGACTAACCTAGTGCTTTAAATTTAATTTTGTCTCATCATATTCATATAAAGTAATTCTTCATGTCTTAACAGCAAAAATGAAGCCAGATGCTTGTGTGACTTATCTGGCTGTCTAAACTCTGGCAGAGAGAGCAAGGTCTTCGGAGCCCTTGTGGTCCTCATGTTTTATATTTTTTCAGTATACATGGGTTTAAAATAAAATATCAATTGCACATGAAACTTTAAAATTTACCCTCTGTGATCATATCATTGTTCAAAATTTATTGGAAGGCATATATAAATTTGGAACAAACATACCTAAAGCACACGGAACATTTTTGTGAATTCTCCCAGAGCAGTTTTTATGTTAGGAGCTCAACACTGATTTATTCTTTCAAAGATACCCTTTCTGACCTGTCAGACCCCAGCATTCTGCTTTCAAAACTCCCTCAGGATCTCCTCTACACACTTGACCCAGCTTATTTAGGAAGCCATAATCTTTTATGTTCAACTCCTAGAGCTCTTTAAGCCAGAAGGGACCTCTCTGGCTGTTTCATCTGTCTGCCCACATAACACAAGCACAGAAGCCTTCACCCATAATTTCTGCCTTAAGACCATCACTTTCATCTGAATGGTAGCTTCTCTTTTGTAGAAGACACATAGTCCTGAAAGCCAAATTAGGCTGTAAAAGCGGGCACTTGTCAATGATGGTTACAGTTCCCGGCTCCCTTAGGCCTCAGGCAAATTATTTAATCAGAGGATCCCAGGACTGCAGCTGTTCTCTAGGAACAGCTTTATTTTCTTTCACATACTACAAAATCTGGAATCTGCTGTTCCTTATCTCTCACTGCTTGAATACTTTCTACTGGATGCATTTTAATTCATCTCACAGCAGGCAATGAACGCCTCTGTACCTCTTTGTACCTTTTGAACCCGCCTCTCATGGTGGGTTCTCCATATTGTGGTAACATATAAAAAGAACCCTCTTTTCACAACACCCAGCATGTTCTTACAGGACAGAAAGCTTCAAACACTCCCTTCGGACTCAGGCTGGGAAGAGGTGGGTAACTAGCAGGCGTGACCAGTGTATTTATGTGGTGTATCTCCACTCAGTATGATTATGGGGCTATTTTTTGTTTTGCCAGCTGGCAGGAGCCTTTGTTTTGCCTCTGAAGCATCTCAGAATGACTGGAAAGAGCAATGCCACCAGGGAAAAGGGCTGGAACTGCAGAAAGGCAAGTGTAGTTGGTTTGTCTATACTGTTGAGTAGCTGCTGCTTCTGCTGCAAGAGAAGAGAGGTTTTACTCTGCCACACACTGAGTGCTCTAGCTATTATCCCAGGTTACTTTTAGACGTGTTAAACACCACCACAGCCTTCAAAAGGATAACAACTGTGCTAAAACTTCACCTTCTTCTTTTTTCCACTCATGAGGTTGTTTATATGATTATGCCATTTAGCCCTTGACCCATTTAGAAACTAAGGGTACACATCTTTTCTGTGTAATAGGAACAGAGAGAACACAGAGCAGTCTAGAGAAGATTTTACACTTGCAAGAATGTGAGCACATGAGCATATGAATTTGACTTACCCCACAGGTTGGGATTATTTCACAGTTTTTCTACAGTATCCTTCAGCCACCCCTGTGACCCCACACCATCGCTACAGGCTTGTGTAGTATCAAAGACGGTATTGGGTAAGACATTTCTCTTCAGTTTGCATTTCTGATTCACCTAGCACAGAAATTTTCCTTCTAGAAAGGACAATTGTTTTCTATAAGGATAATTGTATTATAAATGTAATCCGTTGTGTCATGTACTAAGGCCATCTGTAATTCATAAAACTGCACAAGATTCAACCTGAAAGCGAGACTTTCCCCTACTGTGTTCCTTAAACATATCTAACAAGCTCCAATGTCCAAAGAGCTCACGGACAAAAGAAGTTATAAAACAAAAGACAGAAGGAATAAGAACAGGTATGAAGTTGAGGAAAACAACTGCGTGTACTTGAAATATGCGCACAAGTAGATATGCCATTAGGCGTCATTAATTAATTACTTCATTTCAAGATACTTCTAGGTTTTTTGATTAAATGGGCTATATTTCTAAAGAATGTTCATTGTTGGGTGTTGAAAATCTGTAAAGAGCAAAAAATAATGTCATCTACAAGATACGCACTTTTATTCCTCATTAAAGGAAAGGTAAGTGAACATATAAGTGTGGAACAGATGTCTATTTTATTTTATGCCTTAGAAAGATTCTTTGATAAATGATACAACTGGGAAAACCATATCTTAGTGTTTACACTGCCGGTTATAAGTTCAACATTGATATTATCATTCCTTGCTAAACAGCTGTTGACATGTTTACACAGTTCATTGTGATATTCTGAACAATCTCAAAAAGCAAACTGAAAAGCTTAAACAAACACACATCAGAGTCAAGGAAATTAGGAGAACATTTCCTGGCTGTGTTTTGGGGGCTTGGGTGTTACTTTTCTGCAGGAGAAATCATCTGCTTTTTGTCAGATATGTAATGAGCAGATTCACAGTAAGAATAAGATAAAAATCTTTCTTATCTAACAACTAAAGAATACCCTTGATAATAATAGAACAACTGTTAATGAATTCATTAGCATAGAACAAAAGGAAATAATAGCCTCATTTAGCAATTTCATGCATTACTTCTATGCAGTTTCAGCAACCTTTTAAAATGTGTGAAAGTGGAAATAAGCAAATCTTGGATTTTACGTAATATATTAACAATCCACATTACATTAAAAATTATAAAAATACAACTTTTTCAAAGATACATCCAGCTAGCTTCTAGGTGTGCTACTGAATAAATGAATAGTGATGGAAGGAGAGTCCCAAAGAGCCCAACATTGGCATTTAGAATGCATTTCTTGAAATCCAGTTTAGTATTTGAAATTTTTTTTTTAGGTCATGACATGGACAGTACCTAAGGGGTTTTTTAGATGTAAGACTACAGCCCTCTTGCAGTTAGAATAGAGAATGGTGCAATGGTGTTTCTCTGAAGGGAATCAGGCAGTCTAGGCCAAATAATGTTGTATTATGTGGATACCACTCACTCATGGAGGTTTGTCTAAACAGAGAGCTACAGCATCCTGTTTCACTCATTTCACATAGCAATGAAGTATGAGTGGAAAGTTCTGCCAATTTTATTACACAGGAAATGCATTTTGCCTCCACTTACTTTGTTTATCTCTCTCAAATTCTGTCACACATTCCCTTTTTGCTTTTCACGGAGTATTTATAAGAGGTAGGACCCCGGTTATCTTGAGTAGCACATGAAAATACTTTTCATTTTAAGTACTTTTTAAGTGTTAAGTGTCCTGAGATGTGCCATTTTGTTGGTGTTATTAAGTCCCAGTTTGTTCCTGATGATCATATTAGCAGCATCCCATCAGTAGACACAATTATTTGTGATCTTTCGCCAGCCCTCAAGCAGGGAGCATCAATGTCAGGACGTTCCTAAACGCAGAAGCCAGCCACTAGGATCAATAAAGAAAAAAGAAAAATCGACTGCGTGTGAATGGCACATCTGAGCAATCTATGCCAAGTTTTAGAAGGTAAATAGAAGATAAAGTAGTAGGATTATGACAAAGAAGCCCAGAAAATATTTACACTTCACCTTTTACTCTGCTTCATGATCTATAAAAGGTCAGCAGCCTGTTTATATGAGGGAAGCACTTCTCTTTTGTGGGTGTCTATGAAATGTTGTAGACACTTAAAGTTCCTTTTTCATGTCAGTAAGCTGCTATTTTCCTTCTCCAATAGAGGACAAAATATCTGAAATTTTAGTTTTAATTAGAATTTAAACTCTAGGGGAAAACATGCTTCTCCTTTTGAATATGTGCTAAATATGGTTGACATTTCAGTAGAAATTATAAATGTTTTTGTATATGCACACATTTATACATATAAAATATACACATGTGCACTCCAGACTCAGGCTCTGTGCAAATCAAATTATATTACATAAGTATTCACAGATGTACACGACTTTGCTTTGCCCAACAGAGAATATTATAAAGGTATAAAGAGTGAAAGAGTGTACGTAGTCATCTGGCAGCCAACACATTTCCATTGTTTCAGTAATTCGAAGATACCAAAAATTTCTTTTTTCCTCCAGAGGTAGCAATATCATTGGCCTGTCTTGAATGCAGAAGCTTTGCAACACAGGGAAGCTGTAAAGGATATAGTCACTCTTCCAGAGGGTTGCAAAGGTCAGAGAGAGAGTAACTTTATCTGAATCAGCCAGTAGCTAGGAAATGTGATCTCAGACTTGCCTTAAGTGCAGCAAACTGCAATTTATAAAACCACCTATGCTCCACTGAGGTGTGTGCCTGTATATAACAAGCAAGGCATAGAATTAAGTGACAAACATGATTTTTTTTCCTAATAAAATACTTACTGTTTTCTCTACTCTCTGGCGACCAGTGGCAGGAACCAAGGGAATGGCACGAAGCTCTGTCAGTGGAGGTTTAGACTGGATATCAGGGAAAGGTTTTTCACCCAGAGGTGGCTGGGAACAGGCTCCCCAGGGCAGTGGTCACAGCACCAGCCTGACAGAGTTCAAGAGGTGTTTGGACAATGCTCTCAGGCACATGGTGTGATGCTCGGGGTTTCCTGTGCAGGGCCAGGAGTTGTACTTCGATGATACTTGTCAGTCCCTTCCAATTCAGGATATTCCATGATTCTATGGTTCTGTGAACTGCGTCCCTTTCAGGAATCCCTATTTATTTCAATGCTGGACTGACATATGAAAGATTTTCATGAAGAAATCTTTTCATGAGAAAGTATTAGTCTTTTGTAAGCTTTCATAATCTTAAATTGCATTTCAGAAGTGATTATTCTGAAAGACAAGTTTCTATGAGAAAACAGACTTTTGCCATATTTGACCTTAGGATAAGGAATTTGAAAGGTGGAAACAGAAGAACTACTATGGTGTACTGCCCCCACAGAAATGAACAGTGGTTTTACGTCTGACAGTGCAAGAGGAAATTCAGACTGCTTCCACTGGCTTTGGGAAACCTCACCCAAAGTGTAGATTCCTGTGAAACAAACCAGCAGTGAAAGAAGTGAGAAGATACAAAATCCCTTTTACTCCTGAATACAACTTCAGTATAATTTTGAAGCCAAGTGCTACTGATGAATCAGACAGATTAATTATATGTGTGTGTACACACTGAATTTATCAGCTGGAGAAAAAAAAGAAAGAACAAATTACTTGAAACCCATGCGTTTGCTTTGTATCTGTGTGAAACACCAGTCTTCACGGAACTAAAATTTTGGATGTAAACTGCCAGAATTCTTCACATAAATTATTCACAGTTGATAATTTCACTGGCTCCGATACCAAGAACAAATGACACACTTGAAATACTCTACAACATAACATGAGCCAAAAACGTGACACTTCCAGCAGCAAAACCACTGATGGTCTTCTAAATATTGTTTGGCTAGACCCTTAATGCCATTCCCAGCAGTACATCCTCTGAGAGCGGAGGATGCCAGCTTTGGCTGGACAGGTCACCTGGCGGGTGACAAATCACGGCAGTTCAGCCCAGTTTGCGGATTTGTATTCGGCTGCATTTTTAGCAGCCCTGTGCAGAAGGCCGGCGCTGGCATCCAGCATGTGCAATGAAGCAAAGGATAAATGGACAGTACGACTGGACTAAGTGACGAGTAGAGGTCAATTTGTACTGATGGACAGTATCTGTGCAGCCACTGGAAGCTTGTCTCTCTCCTTCAGGGAGTGGCAAGAGATGGCTGGAGGGACGAAATTCAATCTCCAAACAAAGTTCCTAGAAACAGTGAAAAGGTCAGTCTTTTCCTCTAGTATCTACTTCTTCCTGTGTTTCCTGCAGTCCTTAAGATTTCTGTTCAGAGTGTACTTGCAAATATTCCCATAAGCAATGCTTCTGATTTGGCCTCTTGCTATCATTAGAAAGGACTGCCAGTTTGCAGCCATGTCTTAGCAGAGGCCAAAAATGGGGGCTTGGCCAGTAAAAGGCCTTTTTATTACTATTTTCTAACACAAGGTATACTTCACGTCAAGAACAGAAGCCTATCTTAGCCTGTTATCTCTTCAAAATTGTCGTCTGGTGAAGTAAAATCTTGAAGTCAGTAACAAAACTCACACTTATTCTAACGGGAATGTGATTTCACTGACCATGATTGCTGAAAGTAACATAAGTAAATACACCTTTCTAAGGTTTCCCATCAACTCATCAGTGCAGGAGGGTCAATCAGCTCAGATAAGGATTCAAATGGAACTCACTGCTTAGATGGTGAAATCTGAATGTTAACACTCTGCGGGGAAAAAAAAAATATATATATATAATAAGTTAAGTTTATACACTTGTCCCTAGATTAAATTAGGTAAAATACTATTATGAGGTGTTTTATAGCAATCAAAACTCCACTCCTATGGGGTGTGAGGATAACAAAGATTGGTGAGGTGATTCCGCTGTACAGATAGAAGTAATAAGGAAATTTAGGTGGAACGTATTTATTCCTCATTAGACCACACATTAATTTCTACATCTTGGGGGAAAAACACTAACATGTGGATGTTAAAAAACTAACTAAATCAAAATGAACCAGAAGCAACTGCTCAGTGAACTTTCACAGCCTGCTTTCCGCAGTGTTTATGCTTGGCAGATCGCCAGACAGCTACAGCCATCAACAAACACTGAGACGCTGCCAACATCAAGCTTAAAGAATTAAACTGTCCAAATACACCAAACTCTGTTCTTTGAAGGTTTATTAAACTTTAAATAAGTTCACTGGAAATTAGAAATCCCATTTGTTCTGAGCCTTTTTGTGTCATGCTCCCAGACAAATGCAACCCTCCATCTTTTAAAAGCAGGTTCACTAAACAGCCCTGCTTCTCAAATTTAGTTGCACAAATTTCACTCTACCATGTGTCCTTGCAGCAATTGTGACTGTATTTGGTGCTGAAGAACCCACCCATGCTTAAATGTAGCTGTATATCAGGGAGGTTGAACATGCTCCGTATCTCACAGCATCAGTCCTTCTGGAGCTGTCTCTCAAGGACCTGACCATCTCTAGACCTAGGTAAGCTCATTCAGTGAAGTAGGTAACCTCAAACAAGAGTTAATATCCTCTGGTGCATCTGTTTATGTATATTTATGATGTGTTGTCCCATGTTCCTCCTCAAGAGGAAAAACCCCAACACTGAAAACCTAACTGGCGCATGAATCTAGCGTTCAGAAATGCGAGCCTGTCATGCCAGGACTCATCAAGAAATGCTGATCCACACCGAAGTGAGAAAGAGTGTGCCCTGAACTGCAACAAGAAAATCATAAGGAGTGTTTTAGGTTTGTGCAGAAAACATCGTTTTCTGCTGAGTTAGGGCTGGGTTTACCTTAAGGCAGGGCTATCTGCAGATAACCTGCATTCGGCCCGATCAGGCACCAGCAGCACTAAAGGCTGTGGCACCGCTGAGCAACCTCCCATGCTTCTGGTCTTTTTCCTGTGAACTGTCAGAATGTGGTTGCCGGGAACTCGTGCTGCCTGTCAGGGATGAAAAGAGAGCATACAGAACTAAACCTGGCAATGCTAGAGGTGGCATCTTGCTTCCTACTGATCAGACTTCAGTAAAATCACCAGATTTCCATCAAAGCATTCAGTGCCCTCAGTAAAAGTTAATTGCAAGCTCTTGTCAAAGAATGCAGATTATACCCCCATGCTATCGCAGTGGGCTTGTACTGGCATTTAAAATTAATGATAGTATATCATGTTCAGTGCCAGAAAAATTTAATACTACCATGATAACAGTTAGAGGCCTTCTCAGAACCACTAATTGCTACATTTGCAGGGTTTTTTATTTATTCTCTTGCATTTTTTTCAGCATCTCTTAAACAGATCCTGAGATCTGATTGAAGTGCAAAATATTCTTTTTTGCATGTTCAGTCATTGAGAAGTCCTTCTCTTCAGTCCAGATGAAATCTTGTCTCTGTATAAGTCAGTGTCAAAATTAATGTTAACTTCATTATGACTTTGAATTTCAGTGCTGGTTTAATTATGCACAGAATGCTGGCATTTATGAAATATGACGTAAACTACAGAGCTAAATGAGATGACTGAAAAGATTTTGCAAGGGGGAAAAACAAAATGTAAACTATCAGAAAGCAAATACTGTGCTTTGGAAGTTTATTTGTTTGGTCACTATCACTCAGAATTTATTTAATCCCTTGCATCTTTGTATTTATTGGTCATGCTAAAAAAATTAAGACTTTTGGCTGCTTCTCAAAGGAAAGGGGAATGTTCCAACATCCATTTTCAGCCAATCTGGTCTGGGTCTCTTGTTGGTACAGAGGTTGTCCAGGACTGTAAAATCTGTTTCACTGAAGTAATATTTGCATTAATGAAAATCAGTTGAATATGACTGGAGAAAATAAGGTGCACAGTTTGGTACTAGGAATTTCAGTAATGCTAAAGTAATATTGAAATACTTTCCTTCAGAAAAAAATAGGTTAAATCTCATTAGCAAAGTTAAGGCTCTGCTAAGAAACATCTACATAATGTAACCAACATTTAATCTGCACCACCAGATGTGTGAACAACTTCACCTACAAAGATTACCCTGCAAGGTGCTGCTCCTCCAAGCAGTTCAGATGTACGAGTGTATTAGAAATTTTAGACTTGTTGGGTTCAAGCTATCTATCGTTTGCAATAAATTGGATAGAAACAGTGGCTTCATCTTTCACTAACCTTCTGCAGTGTTTCTTGCCCTCTCTTGCAACATCGGAAGGTGAGTCTTCTGCTGGTTGCTGCAAATGATCCAGCTTTCTGTATTCATTTTCAGAAGAATTCTTAAATATCATACTTTTCATCGAGTAGTGCATCACCACATGTTATTTCAGTGATTAATACAGTTATGAGCCAGGACTCGTTACCAAAGGGTACCAGAGCATTTAGAAAGTGAGTAGTAATTTGAAGGAGATCCATAATAAAGGAGATAAAGGCTTTTATTCACTTAATCGTGAATTTCCCTTATTTTGCATATATGTGGAGCACGGAAACCAGACTCAATTTGAAAACAAGTCGGCAATAATGTAAGTAAAGTGACAAAGTAGTAATGAAAACAAAGCATTTTTAGTCACAATATGCAATAGCATTTTTTAAGGCGTTAGACCTACAGCTCTAATTACAGGTTATGTTTCTAACTGGCACTTGTCTTTCAAGCAAGATGGGCTTGTTCCATTGTTCTATACTCTGGCTATAATGGTTTGCTATTTATTTATATTTATTTATTTAAAAATGCTATTTGCATTTTTAAATGCAGTCTCAGATTTTATCAACATGTACAATGAACACAGTTGCTCTCCTGAATTCATACTTTTATTCCTAAGGACTTCCAGGACAGTCCTTATGGCTTTCTATGAACCTCAAATGTCTTAATTAGATTCATACTTAGAAAAAACTTTTTTTTTGTTTATCAGCTTTATAACAGTATTCTGATTTGATGAAGATAGAATATGCTGATACAGAAATAAGAGATGGAAATTAGCCCATTAGGTGCTGATACTGGCAAAGAGATGGATATCAAATATTTAGTTTCTCCTCTCATTCTCATTAGATGGCTGACATCTTCTTATGCTAAAATTTTTATAAATAAAATGGGAAACATTTAACTTCCATGTTTTATAGCGGTGCATTAACACAAATGATTAATTCTTTATACACTATTTAATCAATTAATTATTAATAAAAGTAACTACTGTGAAACGGTGTCACTACTTCAACAGATGAGATGGAAAGTGAGAGAAGATATTAAATGAAATGAAACCTATGATACATCCCTTAGAGTACACATAGTACCAAAAAGCATGGAAAATAAACTTCATGGAAAAAATTTTAAAATTGAAGGTAGTAAACCAAAGCTAAGAACAGACACTCTTTGATGTATGGAAACGAGAAGGACAGTAAATACAATTAGAGAAAGAGAAACAGTTTCTGAAGGGGCTCGTTTTGATGTCTAGAAGGTGCTGCTGAAGGACAATTTGTTTCTGTCATTGAAAATATGTTCGAGAAATTACAATTGACATTTCTGTGTCCACTCCATCTCACATATTTTTGCCTGCTTGTTCATATACCTACACCAGATTTCCTTTTGGCCTAGGAAACACTAATGAATGCAAATGCTTCAAAAGGAGTACCCAGCACCAGACACTTCAGTAAGATCAACCCTTAATAGAAGAAGTCTCTTCATTTTTCCCCCCTCAAAATCATACTGAACATCCTTGCCCTTAAGTAATCTAGTCCACCTCAATAGTGTGCACAGAGGTTATATAGTATATTAAATAATATATTAAATATATATTTAATTTGGTGTATAAAAACCACAAAATATTATTATCAAGTTCACTTATGTCAAGCACCAGCATAACCTGTGATTTCTGCCTGTCTCTTGTCCTGTGAAAGAGTAGGTTTGGTCTGCTTGGTGCACAAATTTACAGACAGTTGCAAGATTTCTGACGTTTCTTCAAATTGGATAAAAAATAGCAAATAGGTCCCAAGGTTTTTGGAAAGAGAGGGAACATTCATGGCACAGACTAATGGACATCCTGCCAGCACTACCACAATAAAGATTGCTCCTTTAGGAAACAAGGTTAAAAGTACCAAAGGACACAAAATTTTACAGGGAGAAATCTTCCCAGTATTTTCCTGCACCTTGTTTAAGGTTGTATTGCTTTCTTTGTTTAATGGATGGGGAATGTGAAGCTGAAGAGAAAAACTCCTCACACACACAGTTACCAGTCAGAATAACCTCAATGCTGAGTACGGCATTTTTTTTCTTTACAGCTGCAATTTCTATTCCTGTTGGGTTAATTTGTTGTTTGGAAATGTCTTTTGCATGAATGACCATTTTGCTAGTAGAGAATGATTGTGCCCTAGAGCTCTGCCTCTCTGCATTTCATTGTGTTATGTAACTACTTTGTGTCTATAAAAGCTATCTTCCCGTGCACTGCTTCCATCTCTCATCCCCCCACAGACACAACTCCTCCTTTCCTGACAGCTTTTTACCATTTGCACCATGCTTCCTTCCCTCTTTTCCATTTAAGCTGGAAATTAGACCTACATTATCCTTCTCGTCTCGTCATCCCTTCAGAAGGTGGGCAGGCCTACCTAGAAAATTCCCTTGCATTCATTTAATAGATTTGTTGCTTCTGCCTCCTTATTAAGAGGAAGAGATTTTCTTGGCAAGACAAGTATTTTGAGGACTTGAGATGAGTCATGAAGTTAATGAGCAAAGACAGCATTAAGTCCAGCTCTTGTTTTAAGGCATTACATATAAAACAATGGTCATCCTTCAAAACTTCAGGGAAAGACAGAAAATATTTATTTTTCTTTCTCTCAAAATTACAAGCCATGATATGAGAAAAGTGGATGCAAGAAGTCGGTAAAATCTACCATTGAAAAGCAAGTGGAGATGCATATTCATTACGAAAATGGCATTGCCTGAAACAATCTAGGAACTAAATTATGATTCTCTTGACATCTTTGTCTCACAAATGCATAAAGATAGTTAATGAATGGATTTAGCTGTCTGGTTTCGGGACATTTTTAAACACTAACTATTTGCTAATAACTCAGTGCTGGAAGAGATAATATTGCCAGTGGCATAAATCAAAGTCTAGTTAGGAAGACTACTTCCAATATGCTACTCTTCATGTGAAATCAAAATTATTATTCTGTTTTTCTTAGACTAAACCTTGGTACTCAGCCACAAAATAGAAACACAACCCACAATGAAATATTAGATGTATTGGACTGCCAAATTCCTATTTATGAGGAGAACTTTGACTGACAGAATGAGAGGGGACAGCACCCGGGGCTTTTGCCACAGTTAGGTTTCCTTTCAGCCAAGGGGGAAGAATGTGGAACTGAAGACAATATTCTTCTGTGAGTTTAATTCCTACGAGATGTTTCTTTTCCTTCACAAATAGGGGTGGTGTTTGGATGAGAAAGGTAGTTTGCAGTAGCAGAGTGATAATATATGGCTGATACACTATCTCCTTTGGGATGCTGAAGGCAGAATGCAATTTTAAGAGATTCTTAGAGGTGGATTTAGCAAGAAAGCTGTTCTTCACTCCTGGGATTTTAACAATCGTAGACACAAATCTGAGTCCTTCCTTTGAGCTTTTTTCAGGGGATAGAGCAGATGTACTCACTGATGTTTTTCCATGCCTCTTGTAGTTGATCATTAAGACAGTAAATTTACTTGTTTCCCTCCTTTCCCTCCACAGCCACAGATAGGTCACAGTCTCAGGGAAATGTCTGAGGGTGTGAAGACATCCACTTATGTGAGATTTTGTCTGTGCAGGGAAAAAATCTGAGGTTTATGTAATCTTTACAGGGAGCAAAAGCCTTTTGCTTTATGAATAATATTTGTGAAGAACTCCAAAGTCTCCTGAATTAACTGCCAATCTTATAACACTATGTCTCTGCAGGAAAGCTTCATCATGAAAATCCTGAAAGCACAATCTATGTGAAACACAAGTTGAGAAGGAATAGGTTGACTGAAATGGAGATGGGCACACCTCAGGTGTCAAACTAGATTAGGACTGTAGCTAGTCCAGTAACATGCCTGCAGGAATAATCAACATTGGTGGCCTCCCATAAGTCCCCCTACAACTATCCCTAGAAGATACCTCTTGGCAACGTGCAGCAGATCCTGTTTGTCCTAGAACCCAGCTGTCGTTATTTTTGAAGGCGCTCACTTGCAAAGAATCCCAATAGGCTTGTTGCGTCATGCTGGCACTGCAGCCCAAGTGCTGGCCTTCAGCATCCACGTCTCTCTTAGCTGCAGCATTAGGAGTTCTTGTCATGATTACACAATGAATAATTTTAAACACAAGAAAATAAGAAAAAAAGTAAAAACGCTTTCCTCTTATCTGGCACTTTGATGACTGCATCTTGACTCCTCTGTCCCCTCCAGGTCTCTCCAGTCCAGGAAGGACACTGATGGGTGGGGTGTGGCCCCAGCCCAGTGTTTTTGGGATGGTGAGGAGACAGGGCACAGAAGCAGCAGAGGCCAGGCTGAGTGAGATGCCCCTGGTTATGAGCGGAGTGAGACAGGTTGCTCAGGGAAGCTATGAATGCCCCATCCCTGGAAGTGTTCGAGGCCAGGCTGGAGGGAGGTTTGAACAACACAGCCTAGTGTGAGGTGTCCCTAAATGACCTTTAGGGTCCATTTCCACCCAAACCATCCTATGATGCTGTGGTTTTATGTCAGAGATATTTTTTTCCAACCCCATTTGGAATATCGGGAAGTGACTTCTGATGCTGATAGTCACATAATACCAATCTTTGCCTTATGACAATATTTCTAGATGAAGCTAAAGGAGGTCATTAGCCCCTTTCCAAGCTCTCCTGTGAAAAGAAGCTTTTGAGGCAGTAGATTTGGACTGATGCACAGCCTAATGCGATTAATGCGCTGCACTGTGGATGCATTAGTGAGCATGGCACAAAGGGCAATGTGTGCTGAAATCTTGTGAACTATCAGTCAGATTTGTTCAAGTTTCTCACTTCTATTGCACTGCCTGAAATTGTCACGCTTCACTCAGGCATGGTAAAGGCTAAGAGAGTTGTGCTGTAATCTTCTGAATAGCTGACATGAGTAATGGCCTTCAATATAATGGCATGAGGTAAAGCACTTGCAGTTCCCTCTGATGTGATGTTATGGTATTGCTCTGCATCTCATTTCTCCACAGCTAGCCAGGCTGTTTACAGGGAGCATTGCACTGCTGGCTCTTGACTAGAGCACCTCGCAAGAACTCATTTGCATGTCTATAAGCTTCTGTTATACATTAGCATGGAATATGTAAAGTATTGTTCAGAGTTTTGCACACAGAACCTTTGTAATGAAAGCAATGTAAAGGTTGCATTGCTATTGCTCTTTTTATTTTATTAAATGAAACAAATAGAAGCTCATCTTCATAAACTCTAATGAGCTAAAACTTCATTTTTCTCATCATACAAGAAATAAACTGTTGCTGTGCACTATGGCCAGTTTTGGTTTTTCTCATGGCCAGGCACTGCTGTCTCCCCCCTGCCCCCCCAGTGTCTGGTTTCCCCCCCGGAGGGCTCTGTATTTTGCAATCCTATACAAAGCCTGCCAAATTCAAACCCCGCACTCCTTCCCCATAGGATGTTGTATCCTCCCCCGCCCCTTCATGTTGGTACATATGTAACTGTATCACACCATGCCAGCGCTTCCCTGGCACAATCCTGGTGCCCAAATAAACCACCTGGGAAAGCCCCTCCACTTGTCTCTCCTTCCTTGGCACGCCTGGAACACTAGCGGGTTGGGTGAAACCTTGCTGGACCTTCACCAGCCCTCCCGCACCCCCAAAGCAGCCTGGCAGCCCCTGAAACCGCGGCCAGACGCCCAGTGCTCACGCCGGAGGCATTGTGGCATTGCAATCCACGCATTAAATCTGATTCTTCTTCTTTTTAACCAACTCCTCGGCAGTGATCACAGATTCCCACACAGTTTATACTTAAATGTCTTGTTTGATTTATTTGCCAATGGTCTTTATGCATTCAGTTTAAAGTAGAATAAAATGAACAGAGCAATAGAGCAGAACAGAAGTGATCTCTTGTATTGTTCATGCTGGCATCAAGTTTATTTTATTTTTGCATTTCTAAAGATTCTATAATACAATGAATAAATGTCCTTTTTGTTCTTTTAAATTTCTTACATCTTTAAATACTGGTATTCTTAATAAGGCACATTATTTAATATAGTAATAACCTCTTTTGTCTAAAAATATTATTGACCCAATAGTGCTATGATGGAGTTTTTTAGCTTTAAACAATACACAGCAAAATTAAATCACTAATTTAATCCAGAAAATTCTCATGAAATATATCATAAAAGAGCTGATAGAAGGTGAGTATGAGGAAAATGTGATAAATGAACTGGAGAATATACCTCAAGCATTTTTGGGGAAGGGAGGTTGATATTTTCGAAGCTTTATGAAATTTGCTCCCTCATTTTGCATTAAGATCAAGCCAACTCTTTAAGAAAAATATTTCTACCCTCTCACCACGCTCAAACTACCCTTTTCCAAAACTTAATATTTTCCAAAGATTAATACTTAAATTCTCAAATATCTAATAAAAAGAGTATCTATGAGATGTACTTAAGATATAAAAGTCTCAGTTTTGATTCCTTCCTTTATTGAGAGCACAGACCATGGATTCCAACTTGGTTATTCCGTATGCCAAGAAAGCATTCATGTAATTCAGCTGCTTTTCTCCTTAAATTTTGACCACAGACAGCATCTAAATCCTAGAAACTTTTATGTGTGAAATGGCTAAGTTATTGCAGAGTTAGTTTTGACTGCAGTAATTCAGCACTCAATGGAAAAAGTGGTTAAAATTTCAAAATAGAGGATTTTTAGTGGTGTTAGTTGTCAGGGTTTGTTTTGGGTTTTTTCCTGTTCCTTGATCCAATTCTGTGGTCATAGGCAGAGTATCCTATAATTATATGTTGGGTTTTCTTCTCAATAATGATCAAAAGAAATGTTGCCTAATACATAATTTATACGGCTTTTTGTTTTTACCCTGGATCTGTTTTGGAAACCTTTAATTCCTGGGGTGAATGTGTACATCAGGCATAGATTTTCAGTTTCTGAAATGCAACATGACCATACCTAGGGCAGTCACAGGAGTTGTAAAGCATTCTTTGAAGGTGAAAGGATTTTCCAGCTCAAGAATGGATCAGACATTTTCTTAACAAACTCAAAGATCACATTCCTTTGACTGGTTTTACTGCTATTATCAAAGCCTACCTCTTGAAATGTGGTACAGCACATGCTTCATGACACACCTCCCATCTGGGCCCAAGAAATTTAAATAAATAATTAAATTTACAAACACACATACACATCTTTAAAATTATGAAGGAAAAATACGTTTTCTGGTTTTTTTTCCAGATTACAGCTAGTAGGACTTATCCGAAGGAAGTTTTTGGAGCCATGTTGGTCATTTCTTGTTTTAGAAATTACTACCTCAAACAGAAATTACTTACTGAACGTGCATCACATTATTTCTTCAGTTGGAGAGTGAAAATTCCGGTCAATTGAGAGGACAGTGCTTGTATCTGTATCGTGGTAAAAGATCTATCTCAGTTCCCAAAAATCCCAGGAAAGACCTGTGGTCATTGTGCTGTAGAACTGGCTTTGTACAATGCTCTCGGTTGGGATAGCTCCTCTTTATGCTAGCAATTAAGTATTAATTGATAGAAGCATTAGTGTTAGAAGAAAAACTTCACTGGATTCTCACTGAACACATTAGAGCACCCTAATCTCTTGGTGCTTAGTTATTCCAGAGTTTGGAAAAGGCTCTCTCTGTGCAGTTTGGTGGGGCAGAAGAATTGGAAAAGTCTCATTTACGGATTGATGTGGAATCAAAAACAGCAACACTATGAAACACTAAGACCGTTGCAAGTGGAATTCAGGGAAATGTTTGTCTTTGGCTTGTGTGGAGTAGAAAATAATGATAACAGAAAACCAACAAACAAACCAACAAAACGAAACCAGCTTTTCCTCCAGCAAAAGGAAAGAGAACCCCTAGCTTAAGTGTCCAAGTTTTGCATGTTCTCATACAAAGGCTACTTCATCCTTTAAAAAATGCTCCCCTAACAAACTAATTACATCCTGTTGTGCTTTTGCTGTTAATAACATTCTCCAAAAAATGTAGACACAGATAATTTTCTTTCCCTGCAGCTTTTATTCCTACATGTCATTTGTTGGTGATTGTTTACTAAATGTTTCTGAGAAGATACAAAAACATCC
The DNA here is from genome assembly GCA_013400735.1 of Pomatostomus ruficeps. Taxonomy (NCBI): domain Eukaryota; kingdom Metazoa; phylum Chordata; class Aves; order Passeriformes; family Timaliidae; genus Pomatostomus; species Pomatostomus ruficeps. Next base: position 33,781 of record VYZT01050374.1, on the reverse strand, counting down.
CAAGAATCGTATAGTGCTCCAAGATATTTTCAGATATGTTAGTTTCAAATGCCACAAAATTCCTCTATAGTCAGTATTCAGACGTCCTTGCCTCTGTTAACATTCCTTGATGCCCTGATGTCCTGACCTTGCAATGTTTTGTCTGATAATTTTCAGCTTTTCTGTCTTTCAGTCTTAATTGCCTCTGCTCTGTGAGTTTTCTTGCACACCACTTCTTACAGCACTCGAGGCAGAACTGGCAGAGATGTCACTGCTACACAATAGGGGTTTCAGCTGCTGCTAATTTGCTCCCTCATATACAGAAGTGTTTTCCAGAGGCACTATTTCTTGCAATTATGTAAAAATATGACTTGTTTAGTGGAAATGAGGGAATGACAGACATTGCTTTCCAACAGTAGGAAAGATAATTTTAATAGTGAAATAATTAATCCCTTCATACTATGTAACATCTTATTTCTATATTCCAATCATAATGCTAAAAGCAATCAAGGCTCAGCAGTTATTTTACATTTAACATGGAATTATAAAGTAATACTTGATATTCTCTAGAGCTGAGCTTTGGGATACCTGGACACTGTTTCATGGCTGTCTTATTTCCTAGTTATTACATTTACAGACCCTAATGAAACAATTGGCCCACTGAATTAAAAAAAAGAAAAACCCTTTTAAGGAAATGTAACATCTTCTGGGACAAAAAAAAACTTGGAAAACTATTGAATTGGAATCACATTCAATTCTTAGTTCCTCTCACTGTGTATAATCTTACCATGTCCGTTAAGAGTAGAGTGTCTTATTTTTTGGTATATTTTTAACTGCATTTGCTTGACATTAAAGGTGTTATTTGTAGATATCTGCAACAATTTGAAAATCAGCAGAAATCATTGATTTTTTCCTCCTGTTTGTATTTATTTGACAGAAATGGGTGTTTTTCCCTACAGTTATTACTTCTAAAAAAGGAAAACCAGGTTCCTTGTTACAAAGTTGTGTACCAAATATAGCAATATGTCCTTCCATAGTTGTTATTTGTATCTTTAATCTATACATTACAACAATCAAAACTACTACTGCCATCAATAGTTATGCTGTTATTTACAATCTATTGGATTTAAGAACATTGCTGAAACCTCATAAATAAATCAGGTTGCCAGGAAAGCTCCAAAGAGAAAATCAGAACACACTGTATAAGAGTAGCTGCCAGTTTAATGTTAAAATGTGGATGTGGTATGAAAACCTTAAGCCAGAGAGATGAGATCAGGACAGGCCAGGAACCGTAGTCGGAATACTGAGTATTGGTTTGTTAAGGATGTAATCAGATCTGGACTCTGGGAAAACTGAGAGAGTCTACATCAAATACTGAGAGAATTGGTTGAAGGAAGATGTCATGTCAGGCTAAAGGTTGGAGAGCCAGAGGAACTAAGCAGAATATTTTTGGAAGAAAAATAAGGCCACAAACAAAAGCCAGTGCAGGGCCCTTGGACAGGTGCAAGGAATTCTGAGCTAAGACCGGAGCAGAGAAACCACAAGGAACAGGAATCCAATAAAACTACAGCACTTGAAAGAGGTAGAATTCCTTAAGTTCTAACTAAGAAATTAAGGGAGTGATCCCTATGATAAAAAACCACTCTGGAAAGAGACTGGCAGACCATTGCCAAGGTGGGCTTGACACGAGCTGACAATCATGGTTCTGGAGTCCTTACTTTCAAAAAGCTAGGGAGCAGCCTGTGGATGTCCCCTGTACTGTAGGGACACAAACACACGTACCTGAACCAGGCTGAGGAGCCAAAAAGGAGAGCCAAAAGAGAGAGCCAAATAGAGCGAGCAAAAAGGAGAGGCCAAAAGAGAGTCCAAAGAGAGAGGGCAGAACCCTCTGACCTTTATTTATATGTTCTTAGAAATCACCGGGGATCGGAGGTAGAAATTACCACCTCTCAATCACACTGGTCAAAGGACAAATCCATCCCATGTCTCCACCTAGGAGAATGGAATGAAAACAACAAGGACAGTTAGCAAAAACATGGATAGTTGGCAAAAACATGGATAGTTGGCAAAAACATGGCCATGTTTACAACAGCATGCGTGAGAAAGTATTACAGCAAAGAGAAAACATTGAAAACTGCAAAACTCAGGACAACAGCAGCCCTTCTGTTTTATTTTGAAATTGCAATCTGTTGGTCCACTTCTTGTAAAAGGGTGCAAGTATTCCTTGCCAGTCAGTCAGCAAATACTCTAGTTACTAACACACATAAACTTTCTTCAATGCACAACATTCTTTATGAGGAAAATTATCTCATTTTTTAACAGCACTTAAAAGAGCTCCAACTTTCACAAACCATCAACAAGAGACACAAACGGGCAAATTACAAAATGGATGATAAATATATAGTCTCCGTTAACATCTGTAGCCCAGCTCCTTCCAAGTTCTGAAAAGATTATTAAATCAGAAAATAACAGGCAGCAAAACAACTGAAGTTTGGTTGCATATTGATTCTGAGATTTTGCTTTACCTGTGAGCCTCACTATGGCAATTTCAACTGCCTGAGTACTTTCTAGGCCCTTCTATTTTTTTAGCCCCTCCCCGGAGGTGTCATGTGCCTGAGTCACATAGGAACCAGCTGGGGAAGAGGTGGGATGTGTTGTGATCGTGCCAGAGGGTTGCAACAATGCTAATCTCTCTCTGTTATCCACCACCAATTTCCAGTGATCTTAAGGAATTCAGTGCCTTTGATCCTGGTTGATCTTGGCCAGTGGGCATAAGCATCCCTGCAGGAGAAGTGGAAGACTGAAAAGCTGGCAGATGGACAGTGCAATTCCATATGCCACATTTCCTTAGAAAAGCAGGCCAAAAAATATTCCAAACCCACATCTTTAATGTTAATTGTGCAAACAAAATCTGCTTTTCACAGGCTTAATGGAGCTTGCTGTATTATTATAAACACAAAACAATACCAAGAAAAGCCACAAAATTCCAAATTATTACTTCTTGCTTGCTTCCCTTTATTCCACTTTAGCTCTCAAAACCCACTCTCCATGGGATAACATTTTATATAAAAAGATCGAAAGAAAAGCTGGAAATTTCACTTCAATTACATGTTGGGCCAGTACCCATAGCTTGTCTAACAGTAGCTGCACAACAGAAAAACAGCAACTGACTGGAAGAAAAGAACTGCATCTGCAGAATATCTGTGTATTTGTTTTCAACATTTTATATAGGACTCATGCAAAATACAGAACCATTTGCACACATAGCCTTCTGTTTCTAGATTCCTGATGGTAAACTCCTTGACGTTTCTTTCAATGTTATACCTGTCCTATTTGTCCTGTTCTATTTTTATCAGTGGTGCTATGCACATCCTCTTTCAGACAGAGGTTGATGTGGGCAGAAAAGTGTTGTCATGCACATGCAAAAAGCCACATTTGTTTATAAATGATAATGGCATGAGATTTTTTTAAAAATCCTATTCATAATGATAACTCCTTTTCAAAATTAAGAGGAGAGTGAAAGGGAAATATTTTAGAGTTCATTCCTTATGTCAGCAGAAAGTTTACATTATGCTGTTAATCCATCTAAGTGGTATTCTAAATGACTATGTATCTGCAGCACCAGATGATTTCTCTAACCATAAAAAACTACCTCTGGTTCTATCTTAAAATGTGGAAAAATCATCAGAAGCAGACAGACATTATTTGCCCTGACATCATCCCCATCTGTTATTTGCGCAAATATTGCTGCAGCTAGGGGGATATGAACTAACCTGCCAGATTTCAAGACAAAATCATTGCCACAAACAATTTCAAAGATGATATTTTTCCAACTGGCACGTCCAACACTTTCCTTCAGAGAATAAATAATATTTTGTTCATAATGAAGAAAAGTATATAGACAATGAATATGCCGAAAATAAAGTTTCAAAGAAGTTTGTAAAAAAACCCAAATCAACAAAAAAGTTCTCCCCCTCTAAAAAAAAAAAAGTTAAAATGCTCCTTTTTCCAACACATTTTTCTAGAAGTCGTGATCTAAAAAGAGGTAAAACCCACAGATGTCTATTATGGTGATCTGCAGAAATGCAGCTGTAATAATGTCCCAGGTTGCTGCTTCTAGTTTTATGAGTGCAGAGTCAACCTTAGACCTGTCTTCTTTATGCCTCTTATACACAGGAGCTAAAGGAAAACACAAACATGCAACGTTTTCTACTTTCTGCAAGATGAGCCTGCACACTCAGTGTGCAAACTACAGATCTCTGCCAAGTAGCACCAGTGTGCTTCAAGAAGTGGAACCACTGCTGTGCTGTAAAGTTCCCCAACCTGTTAAAAGTCTTAATCTCCTTTGGAAGAAAGGTGGGTATCCAGATGCTGCTTTGGAACCAGAGCATTGTATAGAGGTCATGTAACCACTGTTTACCAAGGCATGAGGGAAATGTACCTAAACAGGTGGTGTTAGTGGAGAAAAGCAAAGGGGGAAAAAGTGAGTTATAGCCTCTTTTGTGCCTCTTAGTAATGTCCGAATCTGGAGATACAAGCTAATGAAATGCGGCAGTGGACCAAGCAGCTGCCTCCATGAGAGATGGAGAAATAACTTGGGCAGATTTTCCTTCCCAGGACAGTGAAGCTGAAGAAGATGGAGGCAGCATGCTTGAGGGGAATTCCCTCTCTGCCACGTTTTAACCCTGTCAATCACAGATTTTGTTCCACCCTTGTTATTTTAATATTCATCACATTGTATTACTATTCAAGAGTCACTAGAAACTTCTGCTGTTCTGTAATGTTCATCGGTTAATGCAAATATGTTTTGCCTTTGCCCAGAACTCATTGGAAAACTGTCACCCCATGCCAATCTGTGATTTGATAAGAACCCTGGACCTCACCTTATGACCACCCCTTCCCTTTCCCTATAAAACCCTGTGTGACCACCCCTCGGGGTCTCTCTGATAGCCCTGTATCCTGAGGAAGCAATAAAAGTTTGGGTACTGGTATCAAAGAGTCTGTTCTCTCTTCTTTACCTCTACCTGCTTTATTAACATTGGGTTCTCTGCTTTACACTGCGGAGGCAAAACCTCGGTACATAGATAAACCAAGAGATAGCACTCCTCCCAAGCAGCAAAGTGCTTATCTGACCAGGGCACTGGATAGATTGCACCGCAGAAATCCGGGCAGCTTTGCGGACCCAAGAAAGTGATAATGAAATCTGTCTTTAAATATTTTATTTTAAAGATATTTATCCAACACTCAGCACTTAGTCAGACCCTGCTATTTCATAAATTGGGAAGGCAGCAGCAGGATTTTCTGTGGTGTTTGTGTATGTGCATTATATATTTTGCATATGAGGAATAGCTGACTGGTTGGAGTGCTGACTGGGATTTGGCCCATTCCAGGGAGCGGTCTCTCAGCTTGCCAGTAACTCTCCCCTATCATCTGTAATTCCTATGGAGAGACAACTTCCCAAACTGTGACAGAAATTTTTTCTCTTCTCTTGGACACAGGAGAGTTGACTAAGGTGGGGTCTGCCCAAAGGTGTGTTACCATCTATTAAACAACAACAAGAAGTCAGTTTAATGGCCAGTGGCAACCTGGCACTTTCAGGAAAGGTTTAATTATGGCTGCTATAATCATATATGTATTGATCATTTCCCCACACCGTGAATCCTGATTGGTAAAACATGTCAGCCACCAACTGGCTTCCAAAATCTCAGGCCAGAAATAGTTCTCCTTTGTCTTCATGCAGTTGTGTATCTCGGTACTTTTTTCCACCTCAAGGCAGATGATCCCATAGTCATTTCAGAAATGCCAGTGACTAGAATCTCCAGGATCACCATTTCCTTTTAAAAAATGATGGCTAAAGTGGTATATGATAGCGATAAAGATTATTTTGTGATGATTACCTCCCCTCAAAGTTTTCCAAAAGTGGCTGCACACTCATCCCAAAGAAGCCACCCTGAAAAGAAGCCACCTTGTCTATGTCAGGAATTTAATCTGCAGAAAAAAAATGTAGAGTTAGTCCTTCAGTGTCTCAGAATACTTTATATGCCTGGATAAGCTTTTACAAGTTGCTTTGTTAAATTAGCAGTATTACACTCTTATGCAACGTGATTAAATGTCAATAATGTAGAGAGAGAGTGTTATAAGGGAGCAGGCTGAAAAGGCTTTTAATCGGACAGAGATAGTCACTCATCACACAAAATCAGTTGCTCAGTTGAAGTAGTTTTCCATCTAGCAATTGTCTCTGTGATTAGAGAGATGACTTCTGTCAGCTGGGATAAACCTCGTAGCAGTGAGATGCATCTCTGTTTCTTGTTCTGCTCACATTCTCCTCTCTTACTAAGATTCCTTCAGGGTCCAGATAAGATAGATATAATAGCAAACGAAGAATATGTGTAAGCTATCCTTCCACTTTGAAAACAAACTGTCCCCTCATACTGTCAATACTTCCATGTTTGAACTTTCCAGCTTTTTCTTCACTCTGCTGTCAAGTCCTTTGTCTGCCTACTCTTTCCCTTGCAGTTCATTATAAACGTTACCTCCTAGCTGACAGATGCTTAATTCCTCTCCCAGAAGAAACGGAAAACAGGACTCATTGATAAAGAACTGGGCTGGATGCATTATTTTAGCTGTGAAAAAATTCCATAACCAAACATTCTGCACATCACTGAAAAAAAACTTCAATGACGTTTCCTGGAACAGAGAGGAGAATTGCTAAAACAGGCAGTCCCTTAAATTTGGGAAATCTATTCTCAAACAAGGTTACAGAGTTTTCCCCCAGTCTGTCCAAAGAGCTCAAAATGAAATGGAATTAATCACTGCTGAACAACAAGGCCTTTAAGCAATATAGAGCACAGGTTGTATTATGCACGTAGTTATCATTTAGCACATGTATAATGTGCAAATGCCATCACACAATGTAGATTGATGAAAAGTCTAAATCATACTGTGAAAACAGTCTCATGACACCCATCAGTAGGTTGCTGGCAATTTGTTTCTATTAAGCACATGTTAATGGAGAAAAGTAGACACGCAGTTCCTCAAAAACAGATGTATTTATTTGCACCCACCAAGCTTAGATAAGTGCTAGTAATAAATGGCATTAATTCTCCAATTCCTGCAGCAGTCCCGAGAAATTAGTGATCACAAGACAGAGCTTTTAGAAATGCACATTTATAAAGTGCCTGCACATTCTTTGTCCAAACTGGCCTAGTCATGCAAATATCTCAGTAAAACTCTGGCCCTATAAAGCTACATCTGAGCCCTAATGATTGTGATTTTTCATTTGTTGTATTTACTTGTCACCAAACTTGGCAATCTTCAGGAAATAATATATTTTCAGGAAAAAATATATTTGTGGAATCACACTCCTGAACTTCCATTGGCTCTAACAGGGGGTTGTTAACAACTAAGCTGACATTGACATCATAGCCAGTTTTAGTGTGTCTACCATTATCACTCTGTAACTGGGAGTAAATAGCTGTTTTGTGATTCCAGGAATTACAAAAAAGAAAAATAAAATTTGTACAGAATATGCAGATAATTTGGACCAGTGTTTTAACTAACTTTAACATTTAACATCACTACGCTCTAAAACAGATGACTTTTTTGCTGTCTTGAGTCTCAAAATTGCGTGATGAGCAAATAATAAAATAAGAAGTCATCAAGAGCAATCACACTAAATTTGCAGTACATCTTCACAGATCTCTGAGTAGCAGTGTGATGCAGAAGAAGGTCTTAAATTACAAATCAAGTTGCAAAATAGAAACGCCACGGTGGTGGGTTGACCTCAGCTTGGCCCACCAAGCCACTCCATCACTCTCCTTCCCAGCTGGACAGGGGAGAGGAAAGAAGAAGGGAAATATCTCATAGGTTGAGATAAGGTAATTTACTAAAGTAAAAGCAAAAGTTTGTGGGTGCACAAGCAAAGCAAAAAAGCCAATAATTTTATTCCCTACTTTCCAGCAGCAGGCTATGTCTGCCACCTCCCAGGAAGTAGGGTTTCAGCACATGTAGAGCTGGCCCCAGAAGGTAAACATTGTAAGCAAAAAATACTCCTCCTTTCCTTAGCTTTTACATCTAAGCAGGTATGTAATATCCCTTTGGTTAATTTGGGTCAGCTGGCCTCGTTGTGTTCCTTCCCAGGATCTTGCCCACCCCCAGCCCCTTGATGGGAGGGGAATGTTGAGAGACAGCTCTGATGCTGCACCAGCCCTGCTCAGCAGCACCCAAAACCCTGGTGTGTTATCAACACCTTTATAGCTACCAGTGCCAAATGCAGCACCATGAGAGCTCTGGTGGAAAAATGAACTCTATCTCAGGCAGAACCAATTCAAAATGTCTAGAAAATGATCAATGCCTATCAGTTTTATCTTCATTATTTGCAATAAAGTCATTCTGTCTGAGACATCACAGTCAAAAGTATCCTGCCAATTTATCACCTACTGAACCAGGATCAAGAAACCATACAACTGTTTGCCTCTGCTTCTTGTGTAGCTCATTCCATATCGTATGAACACATGAGCACATCCAAAATCAAAATTTGGCAAAAACACAGTTGCAGGCTCCACTTCTTTTTAAAAATACTGGAGTAGGATTTTCCTCCCTCTCCTTAAGGGTACTCATTTAGGAAGACTGAGACCAGTTTCAGTCTTCCCAAGGAAACCAACTTCAGTTCTCTACCTGCAAAGAGGCAACCTAGTACCTCCTTCAGCCCAACAGGGTGAAATAATAATCCATTTGAAGGTTATATTAGATTTTGTGGCATTTTTTATCCAAAAGTACTCTTCCAGGGTGTAACTAAGAACCGAAAATTGAACTAGGAAGGCAATGCAAAAGAGGACATAGCTCCCCTGAGACAGAGAACTCCTCTTGCCAAAATATACATTTTCTGTGGGCTTTCTCATGACTTTATGTATTCATATCTTCCTGCAGAAGAAGAGTGAAACATTGTTTCCTGATTCAGTGCTGCAACTTGCAGACTACAGCATACTAACAGAAATGCAGGTAAGATTCCTACTCCAGTGGCCATTCTTCCTACTCCAGCAGGATCAATTCAAGCCACACACACAAAAAAAAGGAAAGATAATTCCCCAGCTTTGGGTTTTTATGCTATCTCACACCATATACCTCTATCTACCACCAAGTGAGCTGACCAGGTGATGCTCTATCGGTGTTGCCTTTTGGAGCTCACACTAGAGGCACCCAAGTCTCCTGTTATACGAGGCCTGGGAGATAACTTGGGTTCCTCTGCTTGAGTCAGGCATTTGAAAGAATGGCCATGTTATCGAACTTTTACAGTTGGCAATGTCCTCCAAGCCTGACCCAAAGGCCATAGGATGCTCCTTCTCTCAGCGGGTGCAAAGACAAGAGAGTTACACTCTAATTTTACTACACCCCATAAAATCTTCCCAGAATTCAGTCAAGCTGTGAGCATCCAGAATTTTCAGTCAAAGTAATAACATGAATCACTGTTTTTCAGACACACAAGCTTGTGAAGAGGTTGTGGTTCCATTTGGACAGGAGAGGGAAAGGAAGCAGCTGCTTGAAAGCATTTGGTTGCTATCTTTCTCACTATATGAAAAAGAAGAGGGCTAATGACTTCTTCTAAGCTGCAATATTTGTATTGATTATAAGTTTCTGGATGGAATATTGAACTCTGCTGACATTAAACTGTGCAGCAGCAACACAGACTTAGGAAATTAGGATTTATGAGTGTTAGAAACTGTTCTGGTGTAACTCATCATGCTTGTAGCAAATACAGTTTTACATATAGTTGGAGAGATTTTGATAATCCCCTTCTCTTGGTAGTCATTAATGAAATTGATGACAGGCCCTCGACAAGACAGAATTATCCATCTAAAGGAAATGTTTTTTATCAAGTTGCATTGAGGACAATATCTGACCTATTCTAGTTCTGAAAAGACCTCCAGAAATGAGAAATTATGATGCCAAACAGAACTCTTTGAGAGTTCAGAAAGGCAAAAGAGCAAAATTTAATCACAAGGATTAAATATGCAAGTATCTCCAAAAAGCACCAATTTGACAGTGCTGACTAAATGAGTAAACAAAAGTGATAAAAACGAGAACAAACTAATAAACTTGCTCCCATTTTGTGTGTGTGTGTGTGGTCCTGATTGAATTAGTAGGACTCTTAATTCTAACACTTGACAGGCAATTTTCCTTGATGAGAAAATGTTAGTTGGGACATGGCATTAAACTGGTGGACGGAAGCTTTGTTTTCAACAACCCTCACCTAGCTAGAGAGAGTCTCCATACTTCCTAATTCTAGTCTAAGACTTTTTATTTAATTAGCAAACTCATAGATTCTGGGCCCCCAAGGAAGACAGAATAAAAATGGAAAGGCTTTCCATTCAAACCCAAAGCTAAGAGGATTGAGAGAACAGCCCTCTGCTTCTACAATGTTTTTCCCCAAAAGGAGAAATTATACAGACCATCTGAAGATTTAAAAATGCTAGGCTGAATATGCATAATAGAAAAATCCCATAAGGATGCCAGCTGTGCATTTATGGATGGATGAAAAGTACAGGCTGTGAGTTGTGCAGTCATTTTCTTAGAGATATTAAGATCTGCTGCTAAAGAGCAGGAAAATGCAGTCACAGAGCCCACAGCTGACAAGCTTTATTGATGAAGGGCTCGTTTTTGTTCAGAGACTTGTTTTCTATGCATCTGAAGAAGCAGAAAGGAGGGAAGAGATTGATATGATGGGTGAGTTAGAGTGGAACAAATTCATATCAGGGGTTTTGTTTTAGAGGGCGTGGGTGGCAGTGAAGAAATAGCCAAGTTTGTGATCATGAGGAGAGCATGAGTCAGTAAAAGTGACTAAGCTCTTTTTGGGTCAGTGTGGGGGCCAGAGCAGGCTGCATGTCAGGAAGCAAAGCGATACACACAGGGAGCTGGGAGTTATAACTGTTGCAAGATAAAATGGTGAGAGATATGTCAATGTGATAAAATTATATAATTCTATTTGTATTTTGAACCTAAACAGAGGGGAGGGAGGCAGAAATTCCAGTGCAATCCCTCCTTGCATTCACACTAGCTCTTGGGGCAATCACACTGCCCATAGCAGCTGGCATTCCCGCTGCCATTCCCGCAGCCGTTCCCTCTGCTGGCCGAGACATTGGCTGCACTCCCTTGGGAAAGTACAGCAGCACATTCTGTGCTAAACAGGGTGTGAAAAACAAGGCCTAGGAGAAATGAAGGAAAGCTTCACTGAGCTGTTAGACCTGTTCTCTTCCTGTCAAAAAATTGTTTCCTTTGATAACTCAAAAACTCAGGAGAGCAGATACCAGCTGGTTAGATAGCAGCTAAGTGCAACTCTTTATGTACTGGTGGAAGGACAGGAGGAACCCTAAGCTGGGAGGACCTCACATCTCCTGGACAAAAAAATCCTCATTCCATGTGTCATATTTTTTCCCCTCCAAAGTGAACTTACTTTGCTCTCCTGCTCAATGTCTCTCAGAACCTAAGATTTAATTTAGCCTATAATAGATCAAGGAAGGCTTCAAAATATTTGTGAAGCATTCATTGATTAACCTGAAACCAAAATGTCACACTCTTTAATTCATAATCCTAGGACAGACCTGTCTGCTACTGGTGTAATTTAAATTTTCATTTAGTGTGACAGCACTTGGTCATACTCTTGTTTAATTTACCTTCAATTAAGATGTTATTATAATTAAATTCCATCAGAAGTATTGGAACTCAGCTGAATGCAGTGAGTGATTTACACAGCCTTATTTTTTCAATATCAGAAGGAAAGAAACGTAAATGATTCACTTCACTTCTTTGCTTAAAAAAATAGCAAGTAAATAGCTTTGGCACAGGCACACATCACATCTCTAGGGAAGTACACATGCACACAGAAATCATCATTGACTAAGGCTGCTGACAGTTCAGAAAGTGCTGGCTGAATCTCTTTTGACATCTTCCCATCCATATTTGCCTCCTTCTCAGGTTTAACCACCTGGGCTAGCTTTTCAGCAGAAAGGTAGGCTGAGAAGGTTAGTTAATCTACTGCTGGTGGCCCGTGTGTGTTTTGCCTGGTGAACAACTTGTTGGATAACTGAAATACACCTAAGTGGGCTGTCACTCGGGTACAGAATAATAACTTCATCTTTTACTGTTTCATTTTGATTATTATATTCTTCCTGTGTACAGTTTTTTAATCATTAATGGTCTGCTACAACAAATTCTCCTCATTAATCCTTAGCAAGTTCTGGAATGAATATAATCAGCTGGCCCTTGCAGGGACAAGTGATGTGATTAGCTGGAGGGAATCTCACTGCCACAAAATCATCAGAGATTATAAAATTCTTGTTAATTTAGCATGGATTTTTAATTATTCTTTTATATTGTTGGCTGTATTAAATGAATACAGGCAATGTCCCTACTGTGGGATTCAAATAAAGGTGTCTTTAAGCACCAGGATATCCAACCAAAGTGAAGCCTGCTTAATACGTTATAACTTGTTAAAAATGAGGATAAGACAAGAAAAACTGTATTTTTAAAGTACCAGGATTTCAGTGTGCTGTTCCCATATGTCCATACGCAAGATCCATGCTTTATTCTCATATATCTATCTTCCAGAAGTATGAGGGACTGATTTTTAAAGGTATAATGGAAACAGTGCTGTAAAATGAACCACATCCAATTTTTTTTCTGCTACACTGCACTTCCAGGAGAAAACACAAATTAATTGTAACTGCAGAATTATTAGGAAAACAAGTTTCTAACTCACTACAGGATGAAACACAGAAGATCTTTTCAGAAGATCATATAAATTATATGTATATGGTATCTATGGCATCTTTGTATTGATTAATTTGGGAAAAAAACCCACAGAAGTAAGGAACTGCAGGGTAAGTAATGAAGCAACTAGCTAGTGCTAATGATATATAGAGTCTCTTAAACTGGAATGGTGCTTTCATGACCTAATGGAACCTTTCAGGATTAGAATTTTACATGAAGGGAGTAGAAGTATTTTTCCCTCAATCTCATTCTGATATGTAGCAGTGAGCTAGGGGAAATCCCCTAGGGGCCACGTTTTAACCCTGTCAATCAAAGATTCTGTTCCACCTCTGTTATTTTAATATTCATCACATTGTTTTACTATTCAGCAATTGCCAAAAACTTCCACCTTTCTGTAACGTTCATAGATTAATGCAAATATGTTCTGCCTTTGCCCAGAACTCATTGGAAAACTATCATCCCCCATCACTCTGTGATTTGATGAGACCCTGGACCCTTTCCTTCTGAACACCCCTTTCCTTTCCACTTAAAGTCCCGTGTAACCACCCCCTCGGGGTCTTTCTGATAGTTTGCATCCTGAAGAGAATAAAACCTGGGTGCTGCTATCAGAAGTCCGCTCTGTCTTCTTCGCTCTGCTTTATTAATAACGACTGCTCTGCCTCCACTGCGGAGGCAATACCTGGGTAAATAGACAGACAAAGAGATCCCGCTCCTCTGCGGCGTCTGTCTGACCCAGGGCGCTGGATAAAATTGTCCCGCAGAACCCCGGGCAGTTTTGCAGTCCCCAAAAAGTGTTACTAATATGTTCAATAATTTATTAAATTTTATGATCAAATTTTTTAAATGGAGGTTTTCCTGGATGGTGGGTCTCATACCTTGTGGAAGGTATGCTGTAAGTGAAAAGATTATTTTGCCCTTTTTTACTGGGTAGAATCAAAGATACAATGTTTTTGTTAAGAGAGAATATTCTCAATGCTTGCTAGAACTACTTTATTAGTAATCAATCTGTAAGACTAGGTTTTAATAGAATTATGACCATTTTTATGGTAAATAAGTGCTTGTATAAATTTGATATATATACCAATACCTATTTTATAAGAAATTTCCTGCAGATTCCAAAGGTCTGGTTAAGAAATGCTTCATGTCTGAAAATGTACAGCAGATTAAGTATAGAAAGTGTATTTAAGTTTTATTTGTTAGAGTTTTTCCTAGAGAGAAATTGCCCTGACAATGTCTCAGTCACCAGGCACAATAAACAGTATAGTAGGTAATAGCCAAGAAAGCAAAGTTTCTCTACTTTTTTTTTTAATAACTGAGAAAATCAAAACTGATTTTTACTTTACAAATAAATGGTAATAATTTTTTCCTAATTCAAGACCATGTTTATAGTTTTAATAAGAGTTATCAGAATATGGTAGCATAAGAATATATGGCATATTTATTTATTATGTTAATACTAGAGTCTAGTGGCCATAAATATCACATATACTATTGGCAATCCTTATTATATATTCTGATGTTACTTCTTTACAGTAGAAGTGATAATTATTTTGAACTACTTTGTCATTTGGACTTTTCCCTTAGAGTCTAGTTCTAAGTAGTAGCAGATTTTTCATTATTGATAGAAAAATGTGGATATTTGATCAGATAAAGACACTTCTCTTTGTACTGGGACTTACAGATAATTTGATACCATTCATATTTGATAGTTTGTTAGCTTGAGTGTGAAAGAAAAACATCTGCCTGTTGCCAAAGTCCATTCCCTTCGAACCATGCTTGGATAAAACTCACAGCTGAAGCAATTTGCATAATAAAAAAAATCACTATTGTCTTGCTCATAGAACAGTTTTTTTGTACCTTTCATAGTTTGTACTGTGCTTAAAACAGTGAAGTAGATATTAGATTTGTCTGAATATCAAGCTCTTCTGGTTTTAAAACTAAATTTTGTAATTGCAAGTTAATATTCCGTAAAGTTGAGAATTACTAGCATGGGACACCAACGCTGGTGCCTGAACACTGAGTACGGCCCAACATCACAGGAAGGTCAACCCTCTCCAGATGGAAACAATCCCTAACCACAGCACAAGCTGTCTGTGGGGCACCCTTTCAGTAAGCTTTGAAGATCTTGGAAGGTTGGGACAATTTGTTCATCTTCTTGACTGACAAATTCAGGATCTTCATTACTGTGCAGCGCATGTGTCACTCTTTGACTGCTATTTCCCCATCTCAAACCTGTCTGTACTCAGACTGCACCTGCCTGAGCCAAACCTTGGAGACTGTAACACCCTGAAAGATCAGTCCACAGCTCTGAAGTGCTTCAGAGTGAAACAACACAGACCACCACGGTGCTAGTAGTTCTAAAAGAAAAGGACTAGAAAGAACAAGCGATCAAGAAATCACATCAAATGAGAAAATTATATTCCAGGACTCAGCATTTGAGATCCCATGTGATAAACAGTGATTAGTTATGAACTGATATCAAAGTATCTTATTTTGTGAAATCAGCTTTATCCACTGCAAATCAAACGTATTTTGACTCTCCTGGGTTTGGCATTTTCATCTATGAGTAAAAGAGACCCGTGCATTGATATGGAATTAGGACTTGCATGTGGTCTCGTAACTATGGTCAGCATAGGTCATAATACCATTGGTATAAGTTAAAAAATGATTTTTAAAAAAAAAATTAACTGAAAAGGTAAATCCTTAGGTAGACTAAAAAAGTATGGCTTCTTAGAAAAACTCTCCGAGTAGTGGATTTTTAAAATTTATTTCAAATATGAACGTACAAAGATTTATCCCATTTCTTTATGGATTATGACTTGAATCTTTCTTAAGGATCACTGCAATTATTCATGCTAATGTGCAGACAAGGTGGGACAACAATGGGAATATGAACACCCATTCCTTCAGTCTTATCCCACCTTGTCTATCAGTTTTGTCTCAACTCACCAGCACAGTAAGAGCAAGAATTGCTGGACATCTCACAGTTTCATCTTTTATACAACACTGCTACTTACACAGAACTGCAGATAAAGGCAAAGGCTGAACCTACCTTTAGAAAATTGCTAATGTCACCATTTTCTCCTCAAAATATATACATGCTATGCACACTCATAAACGGAAAGAACAAAAACTTTCCTGTAAGAGGTGATAAAGAATAAGAAGTTTATGCGTTTTCAGCTGATTTCTTTGGGCTCTTTGTCTTCATGACTTTAGACATAGGGGCTGAAGCCCAGTGTCCTATATCTTAAAAATGGCATTGGGTTTTTTAGACATGGGCAGGAGAGATGAATTTATTACTTTCCTCCTTTGTATGTATTTTTTCATGGAGAATGAGTGACTTTCTGATAGATATTGTTGATAAATGATGAAGGCACATTTGGTCTTTCTGGGAGGAATTACCTTGTTATTACAGATCATGTCGTCTACACTCTGCTCCTGATGTGGAGTCCTCTTTAGAATCCTTGCTTACAGGGAGTTACTTCCCTGCAAGATATTTCATTGCTTTTTCTCCAACAATATAGAAACCAGGGCAAACAGCTTTTGTTTTCAGCAGGCCTTCTTGCAAGAAAATTAAGAAAGTAACAATGGCGCCTTAACTAGTTGTTAAGTTATACTTCTAAAAACATCATCTTAAAATCAATTCCAGCTAATATAAACAAATTAATTTCTCTAGACCTACCTTGCATTTGAGTTATTTTCCTCATACACAGGAAAACCCTTATTAGTTATCTGTGGTAATATTTTATGTGTTCAGTCAGAAACATTTACTCCTTTCCCTGGAGTACTGATAGGACTTAGTCATATTAAACTTCGTATTATCTTCATATATTTCATCAAGTAATGCCTTTAGACTATGTGGTGTGGCCTCTTCTCTACTCCCACATTTTCTTCCATTATGTTGCCAATAAAGATGGTTACAGACAGCAGCAAAATTATACGAAAGAGATCCATAATAATACAGAGCTTCTTACCTTTAAATAATTCAGGTACTGATGCCTGTGGACAAAATTCATAGCCATCTGTCAGCAAGTAAATTTAATGTAGTTAAACATGGCAATCCCTTCCTGCTAGACAGCTGGCCACATAAACCATGCCACCACATGTTGGAAAATCTCAGCAGAAAGACCAGCAAGTGAATGAACATGGAGTTTTATCCCTACCCAGAACCAAACAACAATACATACATTTCAACTTTTATGTGTGTATAATATGTACTTAATATAGATGTGTACTGAACAAAACACACTTTCTTATATTTTAGAAGCATATACTTCATGGAAAATATAGTTTAATAATAATGACCTAGTTTCTTCTTGTTATCCATATCTCAAACTGCATACTTCACATATAGCTAGATCAATAAAAATCTTAAAACTCTCTATCCCTCTAAATTATCAGAACTTTTGCATTTTCCATTCAAAAGCAAGTTTTATTGAATAGCACTGTGGGACCTTCACAAACCTGTTGGTAGAATTGCAAACACAGTAATACCACATGTAGTTCATGCTTTCTTTCAGCAGTTAAACTTAGCAGGAAGAGGATGACCCTTGCTCTACAGTTACAAGGAGCTGATCAAAACTGTTATGTAAGTTGAACTGGATGGATGCAACACAAATATTGACTAAAATAAACATTTATTTATCCTAACATCCTTTCAAGATACCTTTTAAATTTACACCAAGTTTGTTACCTCGCTTGTGCCTTGAAATCACAGATCTGTAGAAGCAATCTGTACCCAGTGGATGAAACAGGGTACTTCCCTGAATGCACAAAAGTAACAACCGCATAAAATGTACTTAGTGCATAAAATGCACTTAGAGCAGAGAGCAGAAAACCTGTAGTTACTGGTAGGTGAGGAGAAGAGAGACTCATGTCACTATTTTAAGTCACCATGATCACCCGAGCAACCTCTTCTGTTTAACAATATCAGCTTCATACTCATACTAAGGGATTTGGTAAGTACCCATGCTTGACTTGAAAAATATGCCCTTCTTCTAGCAGCTAAACGTCCTGAAGCTCATAGAATCATAGAATCACAGAATGGTTTGTGTTGGAAAGGACCTTAGGTATTATCTAGTTCCAAGGCCCCTGCCATGGGCAGTGACATCTTTCACTAGACCAGGTTGCTAAATGCCCCATCCAACCTGACCTTGGACACTTCCAGCAGCACTTCCAGGGATGGGGCAAAGTTTTTGAGGCAGACTAAAAGTTCTTGTCATTAAATCAGCTTCTGTTTTCACACATAGCCTGATGAATTTCATTACTCATACCACTTGCTTTGGGGTAAAATAGACAATGGTGTAGGTTTTAACGAGCCAATTCTTTATCAGGTGCTGTTAAAGGAAGACACAGACAGATCAGCCTGATGGGCTCTTACATGAAAGTGGCAAAGGAGGGAGGAAAAGAGCACAGTGAAATGAGATTTGTAATTTCCTTTGACTTCTCAAGTTATTGTCAATAAGCATCTTGGTCTTGGTCTTTACAAGGAAATAGACCCTGGACTGAACAGCAGCATAAAGTAAAAGCAAGGTAGGACCATTGCCCTTAGGAGGTGTTTTAAGTTGAAAAAATGTTAAGCTGGCAATGCTGACAGGTAACAGATTATTTCACAGATGTGGGTGAATGCCCATGTGGATGAAAGAGACGTGGCATGACTCCAGTCTGCCAACTGATAAGAGACAAGAACCACCAACCATGGGGCTGGTCACACATTCTGCTTCTGCATAGCGACAGTTTAAATTGGGAAATCAGGGGCTTGAATTCTGGAAAGAAGAGCAGGTGTGAAAAAGAAGGGTTCCCAAAAAGAGGGAACAGTCTTGGAAAGATGAACGTGCATATCCTGCAGATCCTGGAGATCAGATTTTTGGTGAAAATCAATGTCACTGAGCACCAGGGATGTTGCCCAGTAACACTCAGAACTGGAGACTGAACAGTGGCAGACCAAGAACTGGTATGACTTTCTGCCCATCCTTCCTGGGCTGACCTTCACTCTTCCTTCAGGGAAGGAAATTCAAGATCTGGGAATAAAGCCCAGAGTAAAGTGAGGGAATGCGTGTGGGATGAACAAGCAGTGTAAAATATCTAGTTCTGCTGGTTCTTAGATAAACACCAGCATGCAGGCCCACTAGGGGTTGTAATTTTAATTTTTTTCACTTGCAACTGAAGAAAAATTATTTCTGTAATTTATATCTGGAAATGGCTTTTTATTATCCCAAGATCGTGTAATTTTTGTTGTACAGTGGGAAATATCAATTGCAGATATAACTTGTTAGAAAATGTGATGCTTTGAGACTGACCCTCTCTTTCCTCACTCCTAAATGGCAAATTAATTAAATTAACAGGAAAATACCTTGGAATAGAAGTGGAGAGGGTCTAAAAAAGAAGCTTGCACTGAGCTACTTTTTTAAAATTGTTGTTACACACTCTTTATTTAATGGGAAATAGTTTTGCCTGGCTGTGCTTCAAGTGCATTGGGGAATAAGGTGGATTTCTCAGCAGAAAAAAAATCAAGTGCTTCACCAAAAAGTCACTTGGTAGCAACCACAGTTTGCATTGCTTCTGGAGCAGCTCCAGGAGCCCCCATGACGCAGAGCAGGTCTCTGAGAAGGGTACATACTGCCTGCATGCAGCCACCTAACCCAGGGCTCTGAGCCATCCCTAAGAGACACCGGTTCCCATCATTTGCTGTGTAGGTAATTAATAACACCAAAGTTAGATACCTAATAAACCTGACACGGATAGCTTGGAAAACTCAGTGCTTCCCTCCTGCTCCTTGGAAACAGTCAGACATGGCTTGGCTTTCCTCACAGACATTGCTGTGCACTGTGACCGAGGTCCAAACCACAGGTACCCTGGCAGAACAAGGAAGGGAGCTTCCCTTTGCCAGTCTGACTCCCATGTTCATACGCCAGTTCAAGAGCTAACCCCATGCGCCGAAAGAGGATAGGAAAGGTTTTATTTAGCCATCTTTGCCCATCTGTGCTGAATTTTTAGCTTGTGTAGGAGATTTAAACATCACAATTGCCTCAAACACCGTCAAGGCCGCAGAACAGCAGGAACCTGAGATAAGCAAAGAAGAGAGGAATTGGCAGCAAGAAGGTGTTAATTACAGACCAAGTGGAGCTGAGATTTGGTTAACACATCCTAGTTAATGCATTCTGACAAAAAATCCCGCTGTGGCAAGCTGTGGGAAATGAAGCAACTGCTTATACACATGTCATTCCAAGATATGGGAACACCCTGTGGATACCCGGAACTTGGACGGTATAAAGGTGGTACCTCCAGAAGAAAGACTCTGAGACCCCCACCACCACGAAGAGCTGCAGAAGAAGGACCAATGGGATGTCCTCTGCATCTACAGGTGGTGACATTTTTCTGCTTAATCTGTCTCTAACTGTATGTCCCCTGTGCTCCTTTATTTCCTATTTCTTTCTATCTCTCTCTACCTTATATTTACTGTTAAATAAAACTATTGACTTCAGCATATGGTCTCCTTTGCACCTTAATTCAGGCAGAGACACCTCTCAATAATCGGATCATAACAGCTTGGGGCATCAGCAGCATGTCCCATATAAATATTTTGGCTACAGAAATATACCAAGTGGATACACTTTGTAACTTTACACCTCGTAACACATGCAGGGTATAAAATTAGGATCTGTAACTGCAACTGCTATATGACCAAACCCAGCAAGAATAAATAAGGGAAAAGCCATGTTTTTGCTCAGCATTTATCCCTCAGAAGAGGAGAAAATATGAACTGAAATACTTTCTAAGGATACAAAATCTTGACGGTCAAGTTTTACCGAGGATAATTC
The DNA here is from genome assembly GCA_013400735.1 of Pomatostomus ruficeps. NCBI lineage: Eukaryota > Metazoa > Chordata > Aves > Passeriformes > Timaliidae > Pomatostomus > Pomatostomus ruficeps. Next base: position 13,217 of record VYZT01050374.1, on the reverse strand, counting down.
TTTATGCTGTTAAAATAATGTGAGTTCTTCCATGGATAAGTAGAAAAACAGTGGTTCCTTTGTTAAATTATTTTGATCAAGCTTTTCATTCAATTAATTCCCCGTGTCTTGCAAACATAAGAAAGCAATTGCTACACACGAGTCACAGCTTAGGAGGCAAAATTTGCTGTGTCCTTCTGTCAGCTATCCAGGTAGCTCAGGGCAGTCTTACACACATAAACAAATAGCTATAAATGTACTTGCCTGCCCACACTCTGTAAAACTAGGCCATAGACTTTTGGAGCCACGAAAGGTGATTTTCATTTAGAAACACGGCTTTTAGAGTATAGAGAACAGAGGAGGTTCAGTGCTTTGTGGAAATTTCACTAAGATAAGAGTATCACATCCAAAAATCCTAGGTAACCCTTTGGAGCTTTCTGAATCTCCTCTCAGCACATTGATGGGTGCCGCGGTACCGCCGGCAAAGGTACCGGGCACCCGCCCGCAGTTTCAGGAGCTGGCTGGGCTGCTCTGGGTGCTGGAGGGCTGGCGAAGGTCCTGCAGGGGTTTGCCTAACCCACCGGTGGTCTACGGTGCTGAGGAAGGAGAGACGAGGCAGAGGGGCTTCCCAAGATGGTTTATTTGGGCACCAGGTTTGTGCCGGGAAGCACTGGCACAGCATTTTACAGTTACATATATACCATTGCGAGTGGGCAGGGGAGGATACAAAATACCCTATGGTGTAGGAACGCGGGGTTTGAATTTGGGGGGCTTGCAGTGGATTGAGGGTTACAGAACCTTTCAGGGGAAGAAACCAAATACCGGGGGAGGAAGGGGGGAGATGGCAGTGCCTGGCCATGGTAGAAACCGAAACCTGGCCATAGCACACCACAACAGATAGGCAGATAAGGACCTGTGTTTGCTGGGTACGTTGCTGAAGCCCTTCCTGCAGGAGCAATATGGGCAAGAAAACCAGCCAACACTCACGTGAGTGATCAGCCAGGTGATTTCTGAAGGAACTACATGGAATAGGAAAGGGCTGGAATAATATAAGTGTCTCAAAGTCCTGCTTAAGCATCATAGCAATAAAACGTTTATAAAAAGGGGTAAGGAGGAAGAAGATTAAAAGGTACTCATATTTAGCATGCAGGCATATCTGAGACCAGTGCTTCCTTGTTGTGCTGCTGTGACATTCTCACTCAGGCAGTGTGGTTTGGTTTGATTTAACACATGCCATGTATACTTCTCCCAGGTAAGTCCACTTCATCTTTTTTCTAAATTAGCAAGGGTAAGCCCGTAGGGCATATACAGAAAATCAGTGTGCAACAAACATGTGTGTACAATTTTCAGTGGAAGGAAATATTTCTCACCAATAATAGAATTCTAGATAAGCCCCCATGTTTTTCCTTAAGTTTTCCTTAGAAGCAGAGGAAACCATCAAAATATTTATTAAAAAAACCTCAAAACCCCACCACATTTTAGTGCTTTATAAGTAGTAATTCCTGACAGCCTTTTATCATAAGCTCTTTCAGCTTTCAGTATGTAAAACCAGTCATAGTCTTGGAACATAAATTTCTGTGTGTATACAAGCTCTTTATAAAAATGCACAAAAGTATTGTTGCAGCTGTATGCCTACGCTTGTTTAAAAAAATACTTTCAAACTGCTTTAGCATTCACTAGTCAACTCCTATATTAATGTCAGTATACATGAGACTGTGTGTATACTTTTAAAAAAGATTACTTATAATGTTGGTACTGAAATAGACTTAGAAAAACTGTATTAGAGATGAGACAGTAAATTGAGAGCCTTAAATGCGTTCTTCATTTATCATTAGAGATGGAAAATTAATATTCTAAAAGTTATTGCAGGCATATTTTATAACAGATACGAGTAAATTACCTCTCTAGCATTGACTACTAAGAATAAGTAGTTTTATACAAAACTAAAGCAAAACCCTCCCCTCCTTTTGGATTAACCTAAGCAACAAGAAGAGCATTTAAGATCTTGAACAGAGCTTGCCTGAGCTGGGGCTTTAACAAATTTAAATTTCAAAACAAAATGCTTAATTTTTGGCAAATGAAAAATGTTCAGAATGACATCACTTACCAAAAGCTTGATGTGTAAGTCATGCCTATCTCTGCTGTGGCCTTTGGAACAATGACCAGTCTTGGGAAACATCAGAAGAGGGGGGTAGGTCACACATTTTTTCAGATTTATGAAGCAATTCACGGACGTTTCGTATCACTGGACATTGGAAGTTGTAAACCAGAAAGTAAATGGATGTGGTGGGAAACCTCCTTACAGGACAAGAACAAAGAGGATGACTACTAAGCAAAACGTTCAGTGCTTTCAAAGACCTGATGAAGAATGGGCATCAGAGTGAAAGCACCTCAGGCCTTGCTCCTCTAGAACAGCATTTGCAATGCTTCGTCATTGTGCGAGGTTAGAAATACATAATACATGACTCTCTTACTCCTAATGCTGGACTTACTATGCAGTCAGGCAGGTCTATCTGTTTTAAAAAACAACCAAAAATGACCAAACAAACAGAAAACTAAAAAAAAAAAAAAAAAAAAAAAAAAAAAAAAAAAAAAAAAAAAACAAAAAAAAAAAAAAAAAAAAAAAAAAAAAAAAAAAAAAAAAAAAAGTAACAACACTCCTTTGTGCTATAAGGTGTGAAGCTCTGAGCCAAATCAAGGTGAAAGTCAAGCAATCTATTTTTCAGTGAAAATCCCCATCCACAGCTCTAAGGCTTCCTATAAGAAAAAAAAAAAAAATCAATTCTTAACCATAGCCCAAGATTCTACTGAGTAACTTGTGCCAGGTGCTCTAACCTGAGACATTATTATTAAGAAAATGTGGCTGTTGCGTTCATAGGTTGCAGATCCCCTGAGAGGAGAAGTTAGATAAAGGGCAGAGAGGTAAAAAAAATGAAAAAAGAAACATCAGGCTTTTAGAATTTTCACTTAGAATTCAGAAGGCATCTGGCTGGTATAGATTTTCAAAACTGTGCTTGTGATGTTGGGCCTGACATCAGCTGAGGATTAAAGTGATGTTTTTCCTGTATTGTGGACTGCTGAACTAGTATTCGCACTGTGTCTATCAGGTTTTCTGACACTATAATGTCCATGTCCTGATGCTGCAGTATAAAAATTGAATGGCTTTTTAACTATAAAATTAATTGGACTTTCATCTCACATAGTACCTCTTCATTAATAGTAAATAGGTTAATTATGATAAAAAATTACCATAAATTATATAGGAATTAATAATTTAGCACCTATAAAAGTACTGCCATTTTTCCTAAAATCTTATTTATAAAGCTTACCTAATCACCATTTGGATTGCCCAGAAAATTGCATGCCCAAGGTTTTCACTGTCCTTATTTTGCACATTGAAAGCTCCTGTTACACTAGTTTAGGTCCTAAGAATGTGACCAGCTTTGCCTGTCATAGCCCTGCACCTGGGAATTACACAAGCACTGAGGAGTTCGACTTTAGGAACTGACTTTATAGTAGATTCCTTGTCTTGAAGTAAATGCTACAGCTCCAAGTCAGAATATAGGTTTCAATCCTGAATCTAGTCCAAGTCTAACAGTATGAGTGACTTTATGCACAAGAAAACAATTTTTTACATGAACATCAGACATTGTCTGACACTGGTATCTTACTGCTTATTGGGAAAGGCCTAAGACAAATTAATTCAGTTATTAGTTTGGATGTCTGGGTGAAATTTTCCATCCATTTATTCCTCATCTTGTCATTGCCTGTGAAAAAATGGCAATTTTCTTTCAGTCATCATCTGCCTTCACTATTTAGAACATAAACTGAAAGCTGAGATGGTAATGGGGAGGGATCTAGATGTGTCCTGTTCTCAAAGTCTTCCCCGAGCATCCTCTTCTGTCTGCCATCATAAGGTGCAGGACTCTGTACACCTTTGGTCTACCCAGCCTGACTTTAAACTGAAAAGGGGTAGGTTTAGATTAGATATTAGGAATAAATTTTTTTACTCTGAAGGTGGCGAGGCACTGGAACAGGTTGCCCAGAGAAGTCGTGGATATTCCATTCCTGGAAGTGTTAAAGGCCAGGTTGGATGGGGCTTGGAGCAATCTGGTCCAGTAGAAGTTGTCCCTGGCCAGTTCAGGGGAATTGGAATTAGACAATCTTTAAGATCACTTCCAACTCAAAAACTTCTATGGTTCTATGATTCTAGTACAAAGCGGAATGGTTGAAAAACATAAATTAAATATTGCCTTTACATGCAATGAAAGAACTGAAGAACAAAAAGGACTTGAAAAATGAGGATCTGGGACCTTGTGCCACCTGGAATAAAATGAAAACAAATCTGACAGAAATCAGAAATGAATTTTCCTCCCAATTGTGCATGACATAGAGCTATTAGTTATAACAACATAGTTTTCCAGAGGTGCATTCACACAAAACCAGCAGGACTGGAGCTCGAGATAACACATGCACAAAATCCATTAGCAATTTGTAAGAGCTGAACCATGCTGACAGACTAATTCCTCTAAACAACAGTTCTGGGCTGAGCTGTGCGGCGCTTGCCACAGCACTTCACCATGCAGCACTGGCAGGCCTGGCACCACCTGCCCGAGCACCTCTGGAAATGTCAGTAGGTAACACCCTTTTTCCTACTGCTGATGACAGAAGTGCCCAAAGAGCTCGGGTGGAAACAGGTCCCGTGTGTTTTAATAGGCATACATCGACATTTAACACGCCAAAGGTAAAGGCAGGCGATGACTACCTCTCTTTTTCCTTCTCTCTGGAGGGAATAATGCTCTCTACCGAGTGACTTTGTCCCCACTGCAGGGAACATCTAAGGCTGGAGACAAGGGTCCTCAGATTTCTGCATCCAGGAGAGCAGCATGCTGGAGCAGGGAGTAACAAGGCTGTGGGGCCAATGAGTCAAAAATCCTTTTCATGCTTTTGACAGAAACTCAACGTAATTTTCTGACAAAAAAACAACATGCACTCTAGCCAGCTGAAATATACTGGCAATATCTCTGTAGGTCGACATTACAGAAATAGCAGGAATTTCCTGTAGACATCTGACAAGCAGTTTAGCTGAACTGCACCAGCTCCTGGTAATGAGTCTGAAAGAAGATCCGCAGATCTCAGAAACTGGGGAAATTGACTTAGTGGCCAACAGTTTCAAAATCAAAGCACACTTTTTGTGCCTTGCTATCAGGCAGTTAAGCTGCAATAAGAGATTTTGATTTCACGATGTGCCAAGCATGTCTGAAAATCAAGCTCCTCTTGGTGCTTCAAGCTGGGCAGTAAGAAATCAGAGGGCCCTAAAGGCAACCTAACCACAATTCATGTCAAAATTTCACCTTTTTAACCTGGCTCCTACCTAATTTATACAACCACCACTTGCAGTACATACACTAGCAGAGAAGAAAAAGGAATTTAAAATACAGCAGTATCATCTTTTTGCTTTGCTTTATTAGCCTCATAAAGTAATACTAATTTTTTACTATTCTCATAAAAATCAAAAGGATTTCTGTTACAAAGAGAACTGGCTTTTCAAATCACAGATTATACTCCAATTAATATGGAATTACTGTGTTCTGATAAAATATGTGGTGTGCAATATGGAATAAAATAGGCTTATTTAAAGGATAAGACCAATACCATACAATATGTCACAGTGTTTTTCATTATTCTAAAAGAGTTGTTTTAGCTATTTCTTCAATAGTTAAAGTAAATCTTCAGAGACAGGCGAAAAAAATGTGACTACGGTTCCACTGTTCTTGTTTGTGCAGACACATTAATTCATTACTGCTGAATTGCTGGTGACCAATGAATTTGTAACACTAGGTATTTGCTTTCAATAAAGGAAAATTGGAACATTTTGTTTAAGTGTCCTATAGGTCCAAATAATTATTGAAATATAATGACAAGACGTAGGCTCTGGATACAGAGTCTAAGATGGGAACAATGTTTTAAATGTAAAAAACTTATAAAATTTTCTGTAACCTTGCTATCACTGTCGCTAAATCTTCAAAGAATGATGCAGCCACAGCGTGAGACAAAGAGTAAAATAAAGATCTCATCTTTGAGTGTGTGACAGAAAAAGAAAAAAAAGGAACAAAGAAAGAAAATGTTCACCTGCTTTACAAAGGGATATCCAAACCTTAATAGTATTTCTATAAAATCTTAGAGCTTTTTTCCCCCAAATTTTAGATGTAGCTGTGTTTTGTGCAGCTGGGGTAAAAAGAAGGACTAGAAGATGGATTTTGGGAACAGATACATAATATGTTCCTTCTACCACATGTAACGTCAGATTTTGAAGCAAATGTTTCTAGCACAACCAACAGAAATAGGGTTATACTGAAAGAAAAAAGGTTACATTACATTTCTCATTTTGAACTTTTTTCAGAAAAATTTCCTGTTATTATCAAGTTGCCTGTTTTGAATATTAGTAATATGAACTTGGAGCTCAAAAAAGATCTTTCATTCAGGTTTTTTTCTCTTTTAATTTGTTTAAGACCTCTAAGTAACTTAATTATTCATAAAATGTTACTAATAACTTTTCAATTTTTGTTATTTACTTTTGTTTCAGCTTTACTGTAATTCTGGTTTTGTAGTTGTTTTTCTTCTCTTTCCCTCTCTTCTGAATAAGACTTTACTTTTATCATTCAAACATTCATCCAGATTAGGAAAACAACTTCTCAAGTTTACTTTATTTCTTATTGAAAATACTTGTTTCACTTTTTATTTCAGGGTATACATAAAAAGTGGGAAATAAACGTCTTATAAAAGAGACATTTCTCTACATTTTCTTACTAAATCCTAAAAGAATGTAGTGTAATAAGAGTATCTGTGCTTAGATCAGAATTTTTTAGCCATTTTCTCACCATTCCATAACTTAGAGCTGAGGAAAACACTACCGCATACATGGCAGAGCAAATGAACTCTAATTCTTGTCTAGCAGCTCAAGGATATCTATTTCAAATATAGAGAATGTACACAACATCTTGAAGTCCTCAGAACTCAGAGTATAGCAATGTAAATACAAATAACAGGCTGGTCCCCCCTGCACAGGTTTTGGAGGATATTATAAACAGACATGACATTTACCCTGGGCACAATTGCTGAAGTAGAAAGAGGACTTTGTTATTTTATGGCTTGTACTGGGTTTGTGTGGCATGGTTTTGGTAACAGGAGCGCTGGAGCTGAGGTTCTCCTGCAGCAGGTGGCGCAGGCCATGGGGAGGGAGCTGTGGCCTGTCGATGTCCCTGCACTGTATGGACACAAACACACGTAGCCGACCACGCCGAGGAGCCAAAAAGGAGAGCCAAAAGAGAGAGCCAAAGGAGGGTCCAAAAAGAGCGAGCAAAAGGAGAGGGCAGAACCTTCTGACCTTTATTTATATGTTCTTAGAAATCACCGTGGATTAGAGGTAGAAATCACTACGTCTCAATCACACTGGTCAAAGGACAAATCCATCACATGTCTCCGCCTAGGAGAATGGAATGAAAACAACAAGGACAGTTAGCAAAAACATGGCCATGTTTACAACAGCATCCGTGAGAAAGTATTACAGCAAAGAGAAACATTGAAGAACTGCAAAACTCAGGACAACAGTGTCCCTGCAGCCCATGGAGGGCCACAGGGGAGCAGAAATCCACCTGCAGCCCCTGCAGAACCCCATGCTAGAGTAGATGCATGCCCAAAGGAGGCTGTGATGCTGTGGGAAGCCCGTGCTGGAGCAGACTCCTGCAAGGACTTGTGGACCCATGGAGAGAGGAGCTCATGCTGGGGCGAGTTTTCTGGCAAGGCTTGTAACCCTGCGGAGACCCATGCGGGAGCAGCCTGCTCCTGAAGGGCTGCACCCCTTGGAAGGGACCCGTGCTGGAGCAGTTCATTGAGGCTTATTTTCACAGCTTCATCTAGGTTCCCTATTTTGAGAGCTATTTTGTTTCAGTACGATGTTTATGTCCTACCAAACCAACCTTTAACGATTAGAAGCATTTTGGTGGGTTTGGTTGGCTCACTTTAGGAAAGCATTAGTTTCACGTCAGGACAAGAGCTGACTCCTGGCCCCTTTAAACAAACAAACAAGCTCAGTCCACCTCCAGGGACACAGATATATACTAAAGAGGGGCTTGTGGTTGTTTTAGAACAAAAGTATAATTGAATGGAATATGTTGCCTAGGCAACAAAACATCTGAGCAGAGGTAAATTATAGAAAAAGCTGGCCAGCAGGGAACGAGTCTGGTGACAGTTAGAGAGAAAAGCAAGACTTCCCCTGTAACAGAAAGAGAATAAGCCAGAATATTCCAGAATTGAGCAAACATGTTAGAAACAAACCCCTGCTAATTTTACTTAGAGATAAAAAGATACAAAACTTAACTTCCCTGTGTTGTTTTACAGCTTGCTCTATAGTGGTGTGAGGCTACTTTTGAAGGACACTCTTCCCCATGTTTGTTTCACCCAACTCACAATCCCTTCAGGATACTCACCAGTGCTATGCACAGCTTCTAATAAAGAGGGAGACGTGCAGAAATAGCATAATCTACATATTTTTTTTTAAATTGTGTTCCTCTTAAAGTCAAGGCCAAAGTTTGCACGGACTTTAATTAGGTGAAGGTATCAGTACTTTAAGACCAAATTCAAAGTCACTAAGCTCTGGGGAAGGCTTACATTTAGGAAGGCTGGCTTTGCCAGTATTGATTTAGGCCATGGCTGAGAATAAGTTCCTTCCTGTAATACACTTTTATAATATCAAGAGGGGTTAAATTAGCACTACTTTCAACTTCTGAATATTTTTTAACTTCATACCTTTCAAATGAGTACAGAAAAGCAGTTTTAAAACAACAACAACAAAGCATCTCATTATGGAGTAAAAAAGGAGTTTCTATGACTAAGAAATGAAAAGATTTCATACATCAAGTCACTTGCACATATAATGAGACTGGAGAAAATAAAAAAGCAAAATTTATTTTATCTTGGCATTGAAGCTAAAGAACTATTTGAATAGAGGAGCGATGACATATTTAGTGTCACATCTGTTTATCTGCATGTGGTAATCTAAGGGGCCTGTCAGTGCTGTGTGTTAAGACTTTACACACAGGCGCTCGTGGGCGTGTGGGTGAGACGTGTGTACAAATACAATAGAAACGATAAGAGGAACAAAAGGAGGGCATCGGAGGGCTTCAGATACCTAACATCGATAATGGGATTGACAAAGAATAAGATAAACCAGGGATAGAGAAATCAAATTGACATCATTTTTCTATTTACCACATTCAAAAAGAACCCATTTTCATGTGAGAATGAGATCAGAAATGGAGACAGATAAAAAACCAGTTAATGGCATAGCCAGGTAAGTTAAGATCTTATGAATTTTAATAAGTGTGTTGGGCCTGTACAAATTCTTTTTAAGATAGTGACAAACTTTCTGAAAGGAAAGAAGATGACATTTTTCATACTGATTTTATTGCTTAGAATTAGGTATATGTCAATCCTCCCCTTCCTCACCACTCCCCCCTTACCCAGAGCCCCACTCAAAACAACCCAAAATCTGGAATTATTCTGCTTATAAAGAATATTCATTATTAGCAGGTAGGCATAGATTATAGATGATTCCTTTGTCCCTTATGTCCACTGGTGGTACTTGTTGTTAGGCTGGAGAGATCGTTTCGAGGTGGTGTACAATGAGGCAGCTGAAAGGCTGTTAGTCACACTGAGCTCTTCAGTTTAATTTTTTGCAGTAGTAGTATGGAAGAAAAATTGGTGCTGTGTCAGCTCACTGGATGTAAATCATACTGAAAGAAGGAAAATGCTGGGATAACGCAACCCTTGGGGATAGGGAAGGTCAGAGATGAAGCAAAAAGAAATTCTAAGTATGTGATGAGCAAACTTTTGAATCTTATGCAGTCTAAATCTGGCCTCCCTTATAAGTAACTCCTTCTGTACTGTGTCATTCCTGGAGAATCCATCTGACCTAACCCTGCTGTCAGCAAGGACATTTAGTTACTGGGGAGCCTCTTTTTTTTTCTATGTCTCACTTTTCTGAGACAGGGCTTAGGTTTGGGGAAGAAGAGGTTGATGGACAAGAGCAAAATCATGAAGGTTTGCCTTTCTTTCTTTCTTTCTTTCTTTCTTTCTTTCTTTCTTTCTTTCTTTCTTTCTTTCTTTCTTTCTTTCTTTCTTTCTTTCTTTCTTTCTTTCNTCTTTCTTTCTTTCTTTCTTTCTTTCTTTCTTTCTTTCTTTCTTTCTTTCTTTCGCATGTGGTATCTTTGTGAAAGAATTTCCCTGTTACTTTTTGAGTCAGTGACAGAAATCTAAATGTATTCCTTAGCCACTTCCAATCCTACACGTCCCCTACTCAGCAAAGCAACCAAATGTCAAAATCTGGACACTAAACTCAGCTCAAAGCTTGTTAAATTCACTGTAGGACTTTCTACTGAATCAGAACTCTCTAGATTTGCCCAAACATGACATAACTAAATAAGTATTTAAAACTAGATGCAATAAATTCCTAAAAAAAGCAGTTGTCTACATATCTAATTTACTGTTTGTGAATGTTATGTCTTTCTTAAGGTCTTGACCTCATTGGGAAACCTGTTTTCAAGATGTGTATGGATACAGGATATTGAATGAAGTGATTGTAAATACATTATTCATTTCTAGTCATTACTGATGACCTTATGTGTAACTTGTGAGTGACAGAGCACAGCACAGCTATGAATGATTGTTGTGAGGTCATCAATCAAGGGCAGAAATTAATTCTGCATCTACAGGTGCCTCATTGCAAACCTTGTGTAGTATAACCACGCTCTTTCAATATTTATGATTTTTGTAAATCAGTATTTTTTAAGTATATTGCCTTGAGCAATGGAAGACAAAAATATATCAACAGGTTTTCATCTAAAGATGTCCTTTTTTACCTGGAAGCCTGAGACATCAGAGTATTGTTGGGTTTTTCTGGGAAGGGACAGATTATGCCTATAGCAAAGTATATTTATGTTAATAGGAGCTGTGTTATTGAATTTTCAATTAGGACAGTGTCTGAATTTGGAGTAATCCATGTATTTGGAAGCAGTTTTTTAAAACAAGTTTATGAAAAGAAGATTTTATTTTTAATTTCCATAGGAAACACTACTGAAGAATTAAAACGATTACAGAATTTGATAATTTTAATATAGTAACATATAACATAACAGATTAACTTAAATACTTTCAAAGTGCACCACAGCACTAAATTAACTCCCTATTAAGAAGCATGTGTGTATCTCTTGTGTATTAAGAAAAAACTGCTCTAGTATTAATGATGAATTCCTATAGGAAGAAACACTTTTTCCCTTGAAAACTGCCTCCACCACAGATGAGGATTTGTCTGTATTTATTCAGACAATTTCTTAAAATTTTTTTTTAAATGTCAATTGATTAGATAAACAGGTAGGTAGACAGATAGATAGATAGAAAGGAACATTCAAAATTAATGTAATTAATTATCACTATGGAAGCAAGTTGAATCCTCTGCACATAGAAAGACTTTAAAAACTTAATTTAGATTACTTAAAATAAGACATACTGCTAAGCATGCAGAATTAGGCTATTTCAATCAAGTTGCACAAATATGAATATTCTAGGTAAGAATTAGTGTAGCTTACAGCAATATATTGAAGCCTAGTTCTGACTAAAAGTGTTTATGGAGCATCCAATACAAATCCACTTATCAAGTAAAAGTATTTTGAATATATTTTACTGAGAGTCGTCCTAAAGACAAGCTTTCAACTAAACTGTATTTTAATCAAGTTTTCCCTAAAATGCAAGTGATGTCCTCTGAAATCTAGACTCATCTGGACAGTGTTAAGAAGGCTTTAATGTGCAGCCTGTTGAAAGTCTGGCTTCCAGACTGTGGCATTGTTCAGAACTTTCTTCTGAATGCCCTAGTGGAACTCATACACATCTCAGGATATTTTTCAACTGAAGCTACACATTTAAATGGGTCATAACATCCTGCAAGATTTCAAGTCACAAAATCCTGTGTCAAGCAAAAGTCAGACCCTCTGAGGCTTTATTAGGAAACTTGCAATTGAGAACAGCTTACTGAAAGACTTTTCAGATGATCTTAAGCCAAATAATGTGGAGACGGGAAAGCATTTCACTTACATACTGGTAGCTGTGCAAAGAAGGGCTCATCTGAAATGAGAGTTTGTTTGGGGACAAACATTCCAAAGATCCTAGCTAGAGACCATACTTGGCTATGCACTGGTGAAGAGAAGCTGCTACACACCAAGCAGTTCGGCTTAGCAGCTGTGGGCCCTGCTGACTGCACCTCAGTGCCAAGAGCAAACTACCCCCCAGTTTCTGCAGGACCTAGGTTAGACGCATAATGACTCCTTACCGTGATTATCAACAAAACATAAAAGTTTGGCTTTATTAACCTGACGTTGTTATTGATAAACTAAAATGCATAAAGCAATAAATAGGCAAAAATACCCCTAGGAAAACTCACTGCAGTATTTCAGTACTTAAAGGGCAGCTACTGAGAAGAGAGAAGCACTCTCCTCTCTCACAGGCAGTCAGTCACAGGGAGCAGACAAGGGGCAACAGGTACAAGTTGCATGAGGATACTTTCACTTTGCTTTCAGACAGAAAATCTTCTTGAGGGCAATCACCCACTGGAACAACATACCCAGGGACATGCTGGAACCCCCATCAGGAGGCTTTCAAGATGGAATTGGACATGGTGCCAGATAAGCTCGTCTTGGCTTCCTTTCCCACTAAAAGTTGGACTAGATGACCTTTTAAGGTCCTTCCAACCTGAGCAGAAATCATTTTATAGAATCATTTTATGATTCTATCACTATCGCAGCTCATCAGACAAAACTTTTTTAACCAATTTTCATCAACATTTAAGAACACCATAATTCCCCAATGTCTTTAGCTTTCCAGGAAACTATCTAATAATATTATAACTGTAATTGGGGTTAAATACTGATCAAAACCCCCACTCCCTCTCTCCCTGTGCTGTCAGTGGGAAGGAGGGAGGGGTTGGGGGGAAAAAAACCCCCATAGTTTTAAGGGCTTATTTTACTTCTCATTATCCTGCTCTGAGTTTGTTATCGCTTTTCTGGGGGTTCTGGCAGAGCCGCCCAGGTTCTGCAGTGCAAGCTTTTATCCAGCCCTGGTGAGATAAGCATCTGGCTGTCACTTGGGAGCTGCAGTCTTGTCTTATCTTGCTTATCTCGGTACCTGGG
>VYZT01050368.1:103-34674 GCA_013400735.1 Pomatostomus ruficeps | reverse complement strand
TTGGGGGGTTTTTTTGTTTTTTGTAAGACTAAAATTTGTCCATTCTGGTCATATTGCAGCACAATCCCTTTCCAGTGTGTTCATCTGAAGTAGACAGCTGTGTTGTCCACTGAGGGCACTGTGCTTCACTTGTGCTGAGTTTCTGTTCTCTTGGCATGCTTGAGAAAATGGCTTCTCCTGGAGGTAGAACCATATCAAAGCATTGGGGGAAGTGATTTTGCAAGCCGCCCTCACAGAAAAACAAGACTAGTACTGGCCAAAAGTGTTGGCAAATACTGGGTCATAAAATAAATGTAGCATGATGTCAGTCTGGATGGAAGGAGCTGGAAATTGCCTTCATTCCACATTTGGAAAATAGCTTCAGTGGAAGACTGTTGAGAAAAGGTGATATTTTAGAAATGTTGACTCACTCTGTTTTGACATTTCATTTAATGTCAACTTTTATTTTTGTTTTGAAATGATATTTTTCATTCCCAAATTGCCTTTTTCTAAAGGGAAGGTTAACAAACATTTCAACTGACATCTCCAAAGATGCGGTTGTTTGAGGTTCTTTCCCCAAACAGACTTCAAATTTACTTTTTTTTTCCAACCAAAGCAAGAAGTCTACTACATGATCAGGTTTCATTTAAAGGCTTAGAAATCCAAAGCCTGTTGAGATCTTTGAATTATCACATCAGAAGATTACTACAAGAGCACAACATTTTGTTATTAAAAAGAAAAAAAATCATAAAAGGGCTCCTCTCCTGTCTCTCATCTTTTCCTTCTCCCAAATCGCAGTAATTTTTCTCCTTTATCTGGGATCCATTTTCTCAGTTCTGTTTGTAAGCAGCAAGATCTGTCTCCAAGCAGCACTTTTGCTGATATCTTCCTCTTCTCGCAGTAAATCTATTAACTCCTTCCATGTATGTTTTCTGTACTCTAAGGTCTTCTCTACCCTTACCATCATTTCAGGCTGGGGATGTCTGGACTCCAACTCTTCTGGATCCAGGTCAATCCCACAGCCTCTTTCTGAATGACACTGTGTCCCAGTTCAGCAAGATGTTAATGGTGAACCGTGAAAATAATTAAGCAATCCAAGCATTCATACACGTAACTAATTAGTCTAAGAGAAGCAGGAAGCAGACAGTATGTTCTAAATAAGTTCTGTTAATGAAGAATGGTCTGACAGAGACAATTCTAATTGCACCATGGTATGTCTAATCTAATTATGTTAATAGTCTATTTGCACTCTAAATCATCTCTGTCAGTTCAGATATGGAAATCTGGTGATATCACACAGTGCTAGTGAAATCTAATGAGAACATCTCTCTTCCCTGAATTCTCGTTCTATCTGAGCATGAGTGTTGCATTGCTCTGAATACTAGGCCAGTGGGGAATTCCTTGATGAAAATGCTCTTTCAGTATTTTCCTTGGGAAAGACCAGTTCGTCACAGAAAAGTGTTTGCAGGAACATATTTGAGAGACTCCTCAGGAAGGCTGTTCTATGTTGTTCATCCTTTGGGACTCGTAGTCAGTAGGTACTTCTAAGGCCAGGACCAAAAGACTACCATTTGCATAAGGACTATTCATCCCACACTGATTATTTTTCTTATATATACATTCTTAACACCAGCTCTTAGAATAAGCCTTCACCAGCCAGGGTTATTCTTCATTGTACTACACAGAGCAACCTCATTAAGGGACTGAAACACCACCTACTCTACCGCACTTAAGGCTGATGGAGAGAAGGTGGATGCAGTACTTGAAAGATTGTGGAATTCAGGTGATGCTGACAATTAGGAACGTTAACCTAAGAGCCTGAAAAGCTATAATCTATACCTGTGTTTGACTGCATGATATTGCAAACTGCTAGGCAGAAAATTATTCAGAAAATTTGAGTGTTCCGAGCAATAAAAATGGTCAAGGAAAATGGGAGGACAGTTTCTTGACAGAAAACGAGGCAGTCAGACCAGACAGAGGAAGGTGACCGGGTGCCATGTAACAAATGGTCAAGCTAATATCAGCCATTACAGGTGAACTATTACCAATTATTTAAAAAGCATATTATAAGGATGTGTTTAGCTTCATTTAAAAAATCTAATTTTTAAATCAATGCAGGCAAACAAAAAGAAAAAAAAAGCAACTTCCTTCAGTACATCCTAAGGGGCAGGAAGATATAATGCATCTCAAAGGTAAAATAAATGAGAGCTATCACAGTACTGCTGCATTCTGTTCAAGTCACATGTATTCAGAGCTGCATGACTAAAAGGTGTCATGTCATACTGCAACAGACAACACTGAAACATCCCAGAAACTTCTTAATTATCTAGACAGTCAGCTAAGAAACTTCAAGTGAGAGAGATCCCAAAAGTATGTTCAGGCCTGTCACATGTGTGGATTTCAGAGCTTTGTTTACCCACACACACTCACTCGAGAGGTCATTTGGGAGTCTTTAGTGCATTCCAGCTGGTTTCCATGGCTGTGGATATCCCATACACCTCTATCACAGCTGCCAACCCCTCATGGAGGTGGTGGCCCTGGCATGCTGTACTAGCTATCTATGTGATCAATGAATATAAAGCCTCAGAGCAAGATGCAGGTCCCAGAAAGGCGGATCCTGGTTGGGATCACCAGGAAGGAGTCCCTTTAAAGACCTGCCTCTCCATCCGGCATTAAGGGAAGAAGGAAGCATGTACAGAAAGTATTTCCATTTCTGAAATGAGTGGAAGGACTCCAAGACTGGAGGAATCTGTGGAGTTACAATTCTGAGGTACCTGCAAAGAAGATGCATGTTCACAGAAAACCAGACTGATGACTATTCCTGTAGAATAGCAGAGCTGTAGGTGGCAGCTCTGCATTCACAGAAAATCAGACTGGTGGATATTTCATCATGGACATAAATTCTGCTTTTGAGGTATGCATGGAGAATGTCACCTGTGTCCTAATAACTGTAAAAAGCATTTTATGTTGACCTTGAAAAGAAGAGCTCTAAATGACATTCTTGTTGAGACACAATTAAATTTGTCATTCCTTTTGCACCATTAACCCAGACTTTTCCCATTGACTGCCCTGTCTGTAACAGAAATGTCTGCCCACCAAGCAGCTGCCCTGTCCCATCTGTCTTCCTCATACTCTCTATAGTTGGTAGTGTCAGTTAGCAACAGCCTGGTTGATCCTTCTGGAAAATTTCTACCCAAGGTAAAATATCCCATAAATGTTGCACAACCATCACAAAAGTTTTTGGGCTCCAGAAGCCTCACTCACAACCAGCTGAATAGAAAAGGCTTCCTAGTTCCTGTATTTGGGCTGTGGAAGAAAATTACAGTGGAAAAGTGCCTGCAGCCTAAATGCTTAAAATATTCAAACTTCCATTATTATTGCCAGTTAACTGACCAATGTTTTGAAAATTTCCAGTAACTGATTTTTTTAATCTGTTTGTATGAAAAGACCTAGATGATCACTACTTATTGTGTCGAAGACCAGGTTGTTTGAGAGGTACAGCTGAACATTTTTAACACCATCTTCTAAATCTAATTATATGGAAACAGACAGTAAGTCACCCTTCAAGATTAAATTCTTAATGAGCAGTTTAACTGCTATGAGACAGACAAGAAAATTCAAAAGCCCAACTTTGCTGAAAGACAAGCATTCAGTGACAGGATAGAAAGAACTCAGAAATACAATCCCCCAGGTAGTGCCTGGCAGACATATTCCATTAAAAATGAAATAAAATAAAAAAGAAAGAACTAGTGAGACTAGAAACAAACAGGTAAACAAGAATCCTTTGTATCCTCTGAGGGGGACGACATATCAGAAAGAGAATTATTCTCTTCTCACTGCAGACTTTGTTTGCAATAGTTTTTCTTTCTCCGACCCTCAAAAAATTCAACAAACCCTTTCAAATAACAGCTGTAATTTAAGAAAATGAGAAGCTTTCTATATGTACTATAAGTACTTCCTAGCTTATAGATGTACTAATGTGTGCAGGTATATGCACATGCATACATACGTACTGATCCAGTTCACACCCTCAGTACTGTTATATTCACCAGGCTACCGAGGGTCTCAAGGGGAGGTTAGTGGCTCTCTGGAGCTGTATGTGCAGAGTCAGTAAGTAATTTCCTTAGGAGAATGGACCATTCAAAGGCTTGACTGTACCACTGTGAATCAAGACACTCTCTCTCTCTGTGTTTATATATATATGTAGGTCTTCAAAATAATTTCTGCTTAGATGGCATCTTCTTCCAAAATATATTTTAGACTGGAGGGGGGGAAATGGCAATGGCAGGAGCATAAGAAAACCTTTCTGGGTTTAGAACCTATGTTTATTTGTCTACCTTATTTCCTTATCTCTGCACAGATACCTAAAACTAGTTAGTTGAGTAGATAGGATTTTTTTAAATGGGAATTCACACGAGGGGAAAACTCTTTGGACTCTCATTGCTCTCTCCTAAGGTAACCAACACTTATGAGTTCATATAGAACTTGGTGGCACAAAAACGAAATGTATTTTGCAAATGTAGGCCTTGATTCTGAAAAAAAAAGCACAGCTTTGCTCAGATAAATAAATGAAACTGCACATGAGTTCAGAGGAAAATGGACACACATACTTGCAGGACTGAAGTTTCACTTTCATCCTTAATAGTGATAGCCCAAACCTTTCTTCCATGCTTGTTTTATTTGGATTTTGCCCCTCTAAAAGATGGAGAAAATATCAGAAGCTCTATAGGAGGACTTTTCTCTCTAAATATCTACAACTGTTGTGGCTGTTTTGAAAAAGAAAATCTATTAATTTCTGATAGATCTTATTTGAAAATTATTTATGTCAACTCCTTTAACATTCTTCCCATTCATACAATAGATTTCAGTGATCATTCTGCCTCCAATTAAAGTTGGTTGTCAGTGGATAAGACCCACATTTTGGTTACTTATAATTTCACTAATACTAACCATTCATTTCAGCATTCCCGTCCTTCTGTTGTTTTTGTGTCAGTTTAAAATTGCTCAACTTGTCTCCAGAACAAAACACTTCATGTTTGTAACATTTTGTAGCCATTGTACTGAGAACCGTTGGAGCCTTCCTATTGGGGCAAAGGCGCTTGTAACACAGTGAAAGGAAAACTGTCTTTTACATCAAGGACAGGCATTTTTCTTCTCATGCAAAAATTCATCCAAATTTTCATATTCTGGACACCCCTCCTAAGAAATAAAAAGTGTTTGCAGGGTGTTGCTATGACTAGGTCGGTAAACTTCATCAGTTCCTTCTTCTGCATATTCCGCCTTAATAGCACATCTCCTTCTCTGTCATGCATTTCTCCAGTAAAAGCTCTGTAGTCTCATCCAGAGACTACAGGGATTTTACCTCACAAGGACTCCAAGATGCACAGCCAAGGAAATCTAATAAAAAACGTCCATTAAGGAGTTCTAGAGTCAAGTCAAGACTCTCTTATTTTCCCCCAATAGTGACAATAAATACTCCTATACTATTTTTCCGAAGGATTCCCTATGGGCAACAAGACTAATTCATGTTGTATAATAGCCTTTTGTTTCTAGGAAGCCTGTCATGTATTGTAGGAGATGGAAGAGTATTGAATGAAAAGGAAAAACAGGTTAAGGGAGTAATATTGTGTCCTAGATAACTCCATTCTACCCAGATGCCTACTACAGATGCCAACTAAATAATTTATCATAAAAATGTTTGGTTGATAATTGTCTTCCTCAGATTTCAAGGCTCATTTTTTAGACGCTTGAGTTCTGGCTGTGGAAGTACTATATGCTCAGTCTTGCAACTGAAATTAATCATAACTAAATTCTTGGAATATATATATTTTTTTAAATGATGAATGCCCTGAAAAGATTAAAAAAAAAAAGGCACCAGGCTACAAATATCCATGTTATTTCTGAAGAACTACAGAATTATTAATTTTATTGTTTCAATACCTACAAGATAAGATAAGCATGCATTTTTTAAATTTCAAGGGGGACAATTTAGGAGACACTCAGAACATGAAAATTCTATTTTAAATCATTACTCTTTAGATGTCAGAAAATTAGTTTAAGGTCTCATAACTGTTTGTTGTAGAGATTGATAGAAATTAGTTTAGGGGAATGAATAAATTTCTGAAAATATGAGTTGATAATCTGAGGCCCATTGAAATCTCTGTGGTGTAAACTGGCTCAATAGTAAAAAAAACCTCATTCATCCAATATTTGTTGAGGAACTGGAGCCCAGTGTTTTTGTGGCAAAATCACTGACCTCTACTACTTTGCTTCAAGAGAACTCAGTTATCTGAAACAATAAGTTATTTTTTCCCTCTGTGGAACAGTCACCGGAAAACAATATATTGTACTGCTTCACAAAAAAAAGGAGCCAATACACCACAGCACCCTAAAAGTATCACTGTAAACTGAAAAGTTCAGTTGGTCAAGAACATAAAACTGTAATTTCTTTTATAGAAAAAAATAATCATTTTTTTCCACAGGAAATTTTTTTATTCTTTCTTTCTCCTCTGTTTCAGCCAGAAGGAACAAAGCAAACATATTTCTTTTAGGTTGACCTGAATCTAAATATTTCCATTTTCAAACTGAAATAAGCTACTATTTGTCTTCTTTAATATACTACCATTTTACCATTTATTCCATTTATCTATGGAAGAAAGTCCCCAAGTCTGGCAGAGTTGTTCTTCTCCTGATGCAGTGGGTGGAGGGGAGGGAGGAGGAATCAGGATACTTATAGATAAGTGAATACTTAAATAGGGGTATTTTTGAGGAAAATACACACTTATTTGTGAGAAATATTTATTTTTTATAGAGTTGTATCATTTAGTCTGTTGGAATTTTATAACTGGGTTTTATACTCAAAGGACAAGTATTTCTTTGCTGGTGCTTTATTTAACCAAGTATTAATAGAAAAGCCCCTTAGGTTACTAGTTTTTATTTAATGTGACAAAGAGCAGACTATAATTTATCTCTTCTTGAAATTACAGGAAATATTGCTTTCTCCTATAGGCATACTGTCAACACAAAAAATACTTGTCATACAACAAAAATAGAGTATTTGGCAAGCATAAGAAAGATCTGGTTTTGTTGGTATTTTAACTACATATTTTACAAAAAGTCCACCTTCATCAGCTTAGACTTTTCAAGTCCATCTTATAAATAACTCCCTTGATGGAAACTACTCCGAGACCTACCTGACAGCACAAACAGCCCACACCTCAGCTGTTACACACCAGAATGGCTCACAGCTGAGGATCAGGGCTAGCAAGAAACCTGAGGAGTGTGACAGAATGTTTCTCTAACACTTTCAGACCCTCTTGATCCAACTCTATTTTATTACAGCAAGAAAAGAGCAGCATAAAGGTGCTACTCTTTCCTCTTTAACAGGAATATTTTGATTTACTGGAGGACTACCAGAAATATAAATTAAAAAAACGTAGCATAGGAAAATTTTATATTCATTTCACTTAGTGGCACATCAGGATTCTGCAGATGGCTGTCCATGTAGAAGATGAGGTTTTCATTCCATATCATGTTTTAGTCTTTTTTTTAAATGCAATTTTTAAAATAAGAAAAGCAGAGAGAAGGAAAGCATGTATTTCCACAGGTAGTGACACTGAAGGAGCCCAGTTTCCTATGGATTTAGATGTTGCAAGATTTTATATCCCAGAGGCTATCTATGCTGGAATAAAAGTAAGTTGCAAGTTTTACACTGGAAACTTGGTCCTTTAGGGCTTACATTGACCACATCTTAGTTTTATGGTAAGATGTGACATGAGCTCACAGCATGGCTCGGATACAGCAGGGACTGTAGATACCTAAAGCAGTGTGCATTCCTTCTCTATGCCCCTTGTCAGACCTTTCCACCCAGAATTTCCTGGAACCCTGTGACCTGAGTACTCATAGTACAACAGATCCCTCAACTGAGCCACTTCTACAGACTTCCCCCTCCATCAGTTACACATTTTCACAAAGCTGTGGGAGTTTAATTACCTTTCAGGCTTCTACCTGTTTGCAAAATTTGGCTGAAATATTTGAAGAAGACAGCTGTTAGAGGGTGGGAAACCTGGAGGAAAGGGAAAGGTGCTGGTTACACTTCCAGACATTAAAAGTGCACTTAAAAGAAAAAAGGCAAAGCAAACAAAAAATTCCAAATAACTTCTACACATAATACATTTCATAAAAGCTGCAATGTGTAAACCAAAGAGGTAAAACATGCTTTGCTATATATTATCAGGTAATGTGCAGAAACAAACAAATGGATTATTCATTACAAACTGGAATTATTAATGTGTTTTCAAATTCATATTGCTTTTTCTTATAGCTGTAAAGAGATTACTTTGTTTAAATGCATGAATTTTAGCTTCACAAAGATTACTAAATAATTTTATCCACACCTTCAACATTAGAAGAGTCAAAATTTCCCCTCAGAACGGCTCCATGCTGAACCCAAGTTGACCTAAACCAATAAAGAACACTATTTACATGTTTCTAAAAGACACAGTGGGTGATAAAACTCCTACACTTATTTTCAGGCACAGGCATGGAAAACTTTATTTAAACTACTGGTGATTATGGTTTAGTTTCACTTATAATACATAATTGTATTACAATTTATGTTCTTATTATAGGATATTGCAGACAAAAGTAATCTTGTATAGATGGACCAGGGCATAGACACTGAGGCTTTCAGATACTATCAGGGCACTATGATAATAAACATCTCAGTGTAAAAGCTTAGATCTTCTAGTGTCCTTTTGACCTTCTTAAAGGTCCTTCCCCAAATCAGTGTCACAAAAAATAAATATTCTCTCTGAAACATCTATATGTATCCTCAAAAGATCCACTAGGACTTTTGCAAGAGGTCATTGTCAGCTGCTGGTTTGCAGGTTATAAGATGTTCCTCTGTCTGCCACAATAAGTACTTCTTGTGGGTTTTTTTAGTAATGCAAATTGAAAATTTTCAATATAAGAAATATATATCTCTTTTTCCTCGATCCTGGATACCGAGAATGTACCCTCTGCCTTAGAATAGCTTCTGCCTTTTCTTTTCTAAAGCATTTTTGTGTGCACTATGGCAGACATCTCCTGAAACTTGCATGTCTATTCCCTGTTGCCTTTCCCTAAAAGGCCTTAATTCCTCAGCTTTTCCCCTCTCAAAAATAACTAAAGAAAAAATCTTTTTTCCCCATCTCCATCCCCCTCAGCAGCAAGGCTACTAATACAGGACAAAAATAGTCTTTTCCAGTTTTCAGAGATGGATAAAACCAGACTCAACTGATAATTACCTCCTCTCTGAGCTTTCACTGATCAAAGCTAAACTTTTGCTCAAAGAAAGTTTCCTTCAGAAAATACTGGGTCCCAGCTGGTTCCAAATTATACTGTTAATAAATAAAAGATATTCAAATCAGGCTGCTATTTAAACGGCACTAAATATTTTTTCCTGCATGAAGAATCTCATAAGAGTGAAGTTGGGCCTATACTCTAGTCTCAGGTTTCTCAATTGCTGGTTAATTGAAATTGTTCAATGTTTGATAATATCTTATTATTTTTGTGAACTTTGCTAAAATAAGACTACTTGAGTGCTTTCTAGTGAAACTTTCCCTAGAAGCATATATAAGATTACTGTCATAAACTATTTATCAGCTGTATCTTAAAACTTAAAACAAAAACTAAAGCCACAACTAGAGCTCTTGGCATGGATTTATTATTAAAATCAGACTTTGCAAGTTAGCTGAAATCCAAATACTTCCTGGCACCTTGCTCAGTTTTATAAAAATCTGCCAAAAGCTTAGAAAACTGGGTGACTTTCTGCTGACATTGCTTAGTGTCATGTCAGGTGCTGAAATCTGAAAATGCTTACAGATAGCCAAGATTCCCATCCTCATTCTCTTCAGACAAGGACTCCACATTTCTACTTTTCTTCTAAAACTGATGCAGCATCAGTGTTTAAAATCTCAGTCTCTGTGAAGTGGACTTAAAGAGTGACCTTCATTTGATACATCAGTGCCCAAAGCAGGGTATCAGACTTGTATTTACATTTCCAGCCTCCCCCCAGTTCCCACAGCAGACTCACCCTTGTAAAGCACTATTTTCGAGAAAGCTCTTCCAGGTGCGGCCCCTTGGGCACTCACTTCTGGAAGCAGATATGAAAAATAGAGTTACTAATCCCACATAGTTTCTCCCACCTTGGCTGTGCCTTTCCCTTCTCCTTCCTCCCTGTGTTCATCAGTTTGTGGTGACACAGAGTTTCAGCCTCTTCTATAGTCCCAAAGTTACAGGGGTTTTTTTATCTTCACAATGACAAGTTTAACAGACAGCTGCAAAGCATGACTTCTCACTTGGAACCACAGTCCTCACCCTTTGAGATCCCTCTGATGCACCTGTTGGCCTTGTGGTTGAATTCTGCTACAGCTCCTCACTCTGAGTTAAATGAATCCTATTCAGAGGTTTTGCAGAGCACTGGAAGTTTATTTGTAGGACTAGGATCACCAGTGCCTATTCAAGCTTACAACCACCTGCAAAACAGCCCCTTACTTTGTGTCACTGAGGAACACTAGGCTGATTCCCAGGATCTTAAGATGCACCATAAAATCATAGAATAATGGAATTTTTTTGCTTGGAAAAGACCTTTAGGACCTTTAAGACTTTTCATCCAGCACTGCCATGTCCACCATGAAATTATATCCCCAAACACCACGCCTGCCTCCAGCGATCGTGATTCCACCACTTCCCTGAGCAGCCCATTCCAATGCTCGACAACCCTTTCAGTGAATACTTTTGTCCTTATATCCAACCTAAACATCCCCTGGTGCAACTTGAGCCAATGTTCTCTCGTCCTATCAGTTATTACCTGGGAGACCAACTCCCACCTGGCTACAAGGTTCTCTCAGGTAGTTTTGGAGACCAATAAAGTCCCCTTGAGCCTCCTTTTCTCTGGGCTAAACCACGCCAGCACCCAGGTCCTCATCCCCAAGCCTGTAGCATTGCATGGGGTTCTGAACTATTTTGATGGAGTCCTGACAATTATCTGAGGATAGTGGAACAGGATTTTCTTTTGTTTCTTTTCACCGATTTAGAAGTTGATTTCTTGTGGCTGTGCAAAAAAATCCTTGGCATGAAGTTTGCAAAATAATCATTTATGTACCTAGAGCTAGTTTCACCCAGTATAAAAACTGGATTAATGTAACTGCAACGTTTCTGCCAGGAATATAATGGCAGGAATGGGTTCAAATTTGAAAGAGGTGTTAATGAGACATTGATTAAAAACCTCATCCATAATGCTGGAAAAACTCAACTAAACATTCTAATGCTCAAGAAGCTAATCTAACATGAATCAGCTGGCTTAACAAACCACATTACTTTAAATAGAGAAAAGAAAAACATAAAAATGGTAGGTAACCAGGGAATTCACACACTGTGCATAGAAAAATATTATGTCCTACCAAAATTATAACCATTTAGTCCTGTCTTGGGGATGCAATTGCTAAGGCCAGTTCAGCGCTTCCTTTTCATGCAAAAATGGCTTCTGCACTCTCGAGTAGCAAACCTAAAATGTCATGCCCTGCATGGTTCCTCTCAGCTGAGCTAGTAACTCCTATTAGGCATCACTTGCCACTAAATGCTCTGGTTGATCTCTTCAGCTTTGCTTGTTTTAGTTGTTAGCAAAAGTACATGAAACATTGATGACTACCACAGTATCCTCACTTAACCTGCATGCCATTAACGTCTTTCTTGGCTGACAATAAGCCCTTAAGTAGCTTTTCTTGCTTCAAACAGTTTAATTAAACATACTTAAGCAAACCCTCCAAACAGTTCTTCATTTTTCAAACTGCTTTTTCTGTATTGCAGAGATGGATGATGTACAGGTTAGGACAACCACTTCTTTCCATCATGAACAGTTTCAGAACTGTGCCCAGCTTCATTTTATTTCTCACTTTTCCCTGGCAGAAAAGGCATTTCTCATTTGGTAACTCCGTTCTTCCCTGGACTACGAAAAGCTGGTTTTGCTTTAACTTAAAGCCTTAGTTACTAATCTTTCCCACCAAATATGTGCACAAACAGACATAAAAGTATTCAGCAAGTTGTATGAATATCACTTTGAAGACCATTTTAGTCTAGTGCTATTCCCCCATCTGAGGATATAATTATTCAGTGTCTGGTAGGTCAGCAAGTCCTTTAATCAGTACATGTAATTTCAGAAGATGCACCAGCTGGTGCAATTTTCACAATACATGAAATATAAAAATGAGTAAATGAGATTATGACAAAGAAAAAGAGAACAGACATTACATGAGGTGGAAAAAAACCAAAACAAAAACCACACAATAAAAGAAATCAAAGGGTCATAGGTCTTTCTTCCAGTACTCAGCACTTAAAAAAAGGATAAAAAAATGACTGCCAGAGTAGAGTTTTGACACTAGGAAATTGCATTTGTGGTAGGATCAGCTCTGAATGCAAGTCAAACACAGGAATGACAACTCTGAAGAAGAAGGAATTATTTTTAAGTGAATAAACTGTCGAGATACTGAAGGTTTTGTTCTTAACGAAGGCCAGACTGCTACAGATACAGCAAATAATGAACTAAATTCATG
This sequence comes from Pomatostomus ruficeps, assembly GCA_013400735.1. NCBI lineage: Eukaryota > Metazoa > Chordata > Aves > Passeriformes > Timaliidae > Pomatostomus > Pomatostomus ruficeps. Next base: position 22,102 of record VYZT01050368.1, on the reverse strand, counting down.
CCACAGGAAAAAAATCTCTAATTTCACAAAAATTACATCAGGACTTCCAGAGTCACAACCAGACAGGGAGACAGGAAAATAGAAGTTGTGTGTAGAGGAGCACTTTGTAAACCTCACTGCATGGGGTTAGGACACCACAGACTGCAAAGGGTAAGATCTGCACATAACCCTGGAGGAAGGGCACAAGCACAGCACTGCTTTCCTTCCTTTCCACTTGTAGCAGTCAATTAATTCTCTGGATGAGAAAAGAAAGAAAAAAAAAATAGCTGTCCTGGTTTCAGATGGCAATAGCTGAGGCATATAGCACACACAAAGCTACACCTAAGCCCTGCCCAGTCCTCTGACTTGCTTATAGCACACTGCACTGCAGACAGCCCCAGGCAGCGGGTGAGGCTACAGCATTCCTCAGCGTCCTGCAGCATCCAGCAGCATCCTTCAGCCTCCTTCAGCATGCTGCAGCATCCTTCCCCTGGGTGCTGGCTGCATGCTCAGCTGACTGTCCTGCCACAAGAAGGAGGTTACATCCCCATGCACATCAAGGCACAGCTCCAGGCTCATGCACCCACGGACAGCCCAGCTCCAGAGGGATGCGAGGAGCTTTGGCAGGACATGCTGCCAGCCAGGCCACCTTCTCTTCCTCTGGCGAAGGGCGGCAGCTGTCAGACTAAACGTACTGATTTGGAAATTAATGATTCACCTGCCAAGCCAATAACTCAGCTGTGCTCTCCTCTGTCAGTGCTCTCCAGAGGAGCACAAAGGGCCAGTCAGCATTATGGCAAGGGACGTTTCTTAGGTGACTAAAGAATTTCTTCCACTCTCTTCAAAAATGCAGGTAGTGCATTTCTAAGTTAAGGTGATGAGCTACAGGTTACTGTAGGAAGAACAGGGTTACTCTCTAGGAGTATACACAGTCTTAGACAAAGCTTTGCACTTTCAAGGTGCTTTCACCTTTTTTGAACAGTTGCTTTGTTGTTTCCTCAGATCTCACTACTGCAGAAAGCAATTTGCTTTTCTTTCTCAAAAGCTAGTGTTGAATCAATACCTAGCTTCTGCTAGCAGCATCTCTTACTAGCTATTGTGCTGAACAGACCTTGAGCAACAAGTACCACAGCTTTCACATGAAAGCAACTTAAGTAATAAGAATGTTCAAAATCAGGTTATTCCTCTATTTATCATTAACTTCCAGTTTGGTATGGGGAATATAGAATATTTTTAAAAGGGACTATGAGAATTAGAGGGAATATTTTCCTCGACTTATGATAAAGTGTTTAGCTCAAACATGTTGTCCTGAGTTTTGCAGTTTTTCAATGTTTCTCTTTGCTGTGATACTTTCTCACGCATGCTGTTGTAAACATGGCCATGTTTTTGCTAACTATCCATGTTTTTGCTAACTATCCATGTTTTTGCTAACTGTCCTTGTTGTTTTCATTCCATTCTCCTAGGCGGAGACTTGTGATAGATTGATGCTTTAACCAGTGTGATTGAGAGGTAGTAATTTCTACCTCCAATCCACAGTGATTTCTAAGAACATATAAATAAAGTCAGAGAGTTCTGCCCTCTCCCTTTTTGTCCTCTCTCTTTAGCCTCTCCTTTTAGACTCTCATTTGGCTCTCCTTTTTAGCTCCTCGGCCTAGTCAGCTACGTGTGTTTGTGTCCGTGCAGTACAGTAAAACATTCACACAAACACATTTAAGGAATGTATGGAGCCAGCAAAATATGTGATGTATGGATAAATCAATAATATAGAATAAAATACAAGAAAGGAAAATCTAACTTATCACATGTCATGGAAGAGACAGAATCAGAAGACAGGGTGCCTGGAGACACCACACCACAGCCACAGTACCACCAGGAGACACAGAATGAGGACAAAGTAGGTTCATGGGACTTCAGGCTGCCATCAGTAGGCAGAGGAGGACCTTTTCCACTAAATATATTTCAATCACAAAGAGTAGTATTCCTTGCAAGCACAGCGCATGGGCTTTTTTTAAAAAAGATGAAAGATCTAGTTGCCACATGAAGAAGCAAAATCTCCTTTAGAATATTAGTTGCTGCCAATATAAAATAGAAACTTTAAAGATGGCATCCTAGCTAGTGTCAGGTTACAAAATAATCCAAAATAGCAAGGCGAGATGTGGAATTGCCATAGTTATTGAACAAAAATTGACAGGGTGAGCTATTAACAGGGTAAAGACTGTGGTCAAAATTTTATTGTTCTAGGTGACCACAGTAATTTATCTTTCTGGAAAGGCTTGTGTCTCAGAAATGTGAGCACCCCTATGTCCATCAATTCAAAGAAGACTCAACCCTCATTTATGCTGCCAATGCCTCACACTTCAGTTCTCAATAACTCAGACCATAGGTATTGGACACTGAAGAGAACAAACAAACCAGGAAATGAAAACAATCTGTGCTGTGAAATCCCTGGAATGGAGTGTGCTTCATTACATGTAAGATGCATGAACAACAATACCATCCAAAACTCACTCTTTCTCTTATTCATAGATTGAAATAGATGTTGACTATACAGATTTACAAACTATTTTATCATGAGGAATCCCATTCTACCCAGCTAGCTCCCTGCCAAAATACAATAGATTTTCACAGGAGATAATCACTTACTTGTTCTTTGTTACCTTTGTTTCATTGTTACAGTTTGGATTGCCTCAATGAAAATTCCTAAAGTAACCAAACAATTTAAAAATGATTCAGAGATAACCTTTGTGTTCTTGGAAAGCACTAACTTAAGGCAAGTAGATTTTTATTTATTTTAAAAGCCTTCAAATCTATAGATGGATTGAAAGAAGTTCATAAGGATTCTGTTACTGAAAGTATCTCGTACTCAGTATAAGGAAACTTACTGAAGCTTACTATAAACAGTAGCATTTCAACTGGCTGATTAATTTTTGATACTAAAAAAAAATAAAATCTCATGGAGCCTGACCTAAAATAATACAAGTATGGTAGAAAAACCTGACATCTCAAGGATCTGAGGTGACGTATTTTTGACTCTCAGTTCGGAGATGGGCCTGGCTTGCAAGAAGTTTTTATATGAGAACTGAACAGTTCCCAAAATTATCAGAATTTCCCCTGTACAGACTAATAAGGAAAGAGGGATAAGAGGCAACTGAGTAATTAACAATTCACATGTAATGGCAGAAGCTGTTTGAAATGTGCAACAGGTACTTAAGCTCCCATCTTCTGCTGATTGTGCTCTAGTCAGTGCAGTCAGTGGAGGTCCCTGCCCACACAGGTCATGAGATTAAGAGCTCTCTCTCATCTTCACTGGCTGTACTGATTTCACTTCCAGTGACTGCACTTGGAGCAGAGACACCTGGGACACCTGCAGATACCTCCATGGACCACCTCAGTGTACACCTTCCCTTTGTGACCTGAACCCCATCTCAAGTCTCTCTACTCCAACCATGGTATTTTTCTCTCAGGCTGTGACATTTTGCAGCTGGATGAAGAGGAAGCTCTCATAAATAGGATATTTACTATCTGCTTCTCATATCTAATCTTTATGTGTTCCCTAACTTTCCTTCTCCAGAGCCATCAGGCTGGTACTCTCCTTGAGCAACACACCGACTTCCTAAATAAGTCATGACCCTTCTCTACACCGCCTGATAATGTGAAGTGCTGCACTGTGTGGCAGAGTAGGCAAAGCTGTATACCTCATAGAAAGGTGTCTTTCGAATCATGTATGTCTTGAAGTGGGATTTCTCCTCTTTTAAATGAGAAAACCTAGCAGGAGAGTTTAAAAAACATTTAGTACCCAGCCGCATCACCATCTGGTCAGATTTGATTATTATACAATTGAGCAATCTCCTGCTAGCTGCACCACAGGGGAATTTCTTAAAAGGCTGCCATTTACCATTTATAACGGTAGCAGGGGATAAGTGGAATATATGACTAGCATTTTGTGCCAAAAGAAGGGGCTTGCTTTGGTTTAGAGATGCTGATCATTTCACATGTAAACCAACAAATTTGTGTAGATAAAATAATCTACATGAAGAAAAACAGCAGGTTTGCAAAGTGCCATTAAGGCTCCTGAACCAAGTAGAACATCTACACCTGCACTACAAATTGATCACAAGAGCTCCCAATGCCAACGTGTGAAAAATGGTTCCCTTTAAGAGAACAGATGCTTCACTGTTAATAGGAGTTTCACATATAAAAAGTTAAAAGTTGTGAAAGACTGCCTGTTCAGCCCCTTATATTCACAATGAATATTAGAAGCTCTTAATTAAGCTCCATCCCATCACCATCAAAATTGAGTTATTGTAGGAAGCAGGAGTTGCAAGAACACAAAAATAGGACAATGTTTGATCACTGAAGTAAGAATATTGTGCGTAACCATTTGGGGAGAAAACATCCATGGATGTTTCACACATAGATAAATATGAGAAAAAGACTGTGAATGTCATGCATCTGGAATGAAACAGCCATTGGCTTCATTACAGACCAAAAATAAGAAGCAAACACAATGAAGCTTGTCACAAACACAGAAAATCTGAGTGAACTGTGATGCCACTATGACAGCATAATAATAAACAGATATTTTCTGCCCTAGAGAATTATTAATACCTTTATATTAAATGAAGTATGGTTCATTTGAGATTGGTTGTCTTGCTCTGATAATTTTAATAGATTCTGAGCTCTGTATTTTCAAGTGTAAAACTTTTTAAAATACACTTTGTGGTCACTTAGAATCACGCATATCAGTAATGGTGGTTCCTTTCCTGTTCTGGGAGAATAACCTGGGCTAAAGATACCATCTAAGTAACCTTCTTGTTCCCTCTCATTTCTACAATCTTCTTAGCTAGAAATGATACTGTGATTTTTGGTTATGGTTGTGCAAAGGCCTTGCTTTTACCTGCCAAGTTAATCATTTAACTGTTTCTCAAATAGCCACAGCAATGTTAATCAGATAAAATCCTAATGGTTTATAACGAATCAAAGGCACCCATATCACAAGTTCATATGCAATATTATGTTGAATTATTCTCTTCATAGTTTCACAGAACTATGATAAGCCCCAAGACCAATTATATATTTCATTGTAATGAAATTACTCAAATCTTCACATGGCCGGGCACACATCCAGGCCAGTTTTCATATATGAATGACATTAGTAAACTTTGGGGGCATAAACTTCTGTCATGGGAGTAAATTCTGGGACACTAACAGCTGTGGAGCAACTGGACACAACAGCTCCCTAAACTCCATTTGCAAAGGTAGGTGAAATTATGCAATTATGAATGGTCATGACAATAGTCATGTTTTTCCAGATTAATATCAATTTGTGGGTAGTATGGTGGGGTGTTTTGGTTTTTTTTCTCTTCTCATACCAGTGGTCCACATGCCAGTCTTGAAAAGAGCAAATTCTGTAATTGCTATTAACATAATTCTCTGATTCTGGTACAATTTCAGGGCTATGGACATCTGAAGAAGTAAGCAGTACTAAGCACTGCCTCATTTCTTCCTGTCTTCTGTAATGGGAAAGAAAAAAAGTCTCAAATGCCAAAATTCTTTGAATATTTAACATTGCATAATTTCCTAAACCTATCCAAGTCTTACTTGTTTTGTCTTTTTCCTCTGGAGATCGCAGCAATGGCCAAACAACAAAACTGTTCTGTAGCACAAGAGTGTGGGAATACCAGTTTAGTATCCTATCTCCCATAATGTCCGGTACCAGAGGTCAAGAATATGACATCCATAACGACACCACTGAAGTGTCCCCACAGCTTTCATGCTCTGTGACTGAGGGAATCACAACCAGCATATCTTTGTGCTTAATAGAATCTGGAAAGTTATGTTTTGTGCCTGTTGGTCTCTGCCTCTTAGCCTGCCTGAATTTTCCTCATCCACATCTATCAAAAAGGGATTAATGAAACAGCTTTTTGGAAAAGCCCTTCCTTTTGTTCTTACACAGGTGCTTGCTAAGTTCATTTGCTGCCTCTTTGGCAACTGTATTATGAAGAAAGAGTGAATAGCTTTTCCTTACTTAGTTTTTGATGCAATTGGTTACAGCACAGAGCCAACAGGTGGTTCTGTTGTATGGCTAAGGCTAGCCCTGAGGTCCTCTCACACTGTCAAAATGAATGAGAAAGCTCAATTTCAGTCCCTGACAAAAATAAAGGAGGTAAAACCTGGATAGGAAAGGAAAAGAAAGATTATGCATATCAGGAAAACTGGACCCTGAGTGGGCATGAAAAGCTGTTCAGCTCTCCAGGTTATATTTGCACAACCTTCTTAAAAGATATACCAGAAAACAGACCTAAAAGTGTTATCCCTGTTTGAAAAAAAACCCTGCAAATACGAAGGCTGATATAAAAATTCTTAAGTTACCAGTATAAAAAAAATTGCAGCAATCAATATATCTTATCCTACAACTGTGAAAGACAAGCAAACAGCAAAGCTTCTCTTGCATCTTATCATGTGAATTTTCTCAGATAACATTCTCATCTGAAAACAATTTGAAATAGTATTTACAGCAGCTTCTCAGTCTGTACAAGATTTAGGGTTTGACAAATTATATAGTAGTAGCATATTCTGACTAAAGCGTTTCTGCACACATTAAATGATTTCTCAGTGCGTACCTTCAGAAAATGATGGAATGCCTGAGCTATAGACTAATCTTTCACTATTTTCTCTTCATTTAAAACAGATCTTCATACTAAAGATCCTGCAAAAATCTCAACCAATGAGACATTTTCTGTGTAATGTTAAACCATGTGAAAAATACCTTCAAAGATTTATTGGTGCTTGTTAGTGATAAGTATTTTTTTAATTTAAATATTCCAAACTACTGTCCACTTTTATAAACTGGGAAAATAATAGAAAAATCATTATAGGAATTTCTCTTCACTATGCTTTGTAATTTTTAGTGCACAAATTCTCAAGACTTTTTGTCTCCTTGGATGCACCCAAATATTCACAAGATACCAGAGGCACACAATAATTTTGAAAAAAAGCTAGGTCAGGTAGCATATATGTTAAATATAAACACTCATCTATATTTTAACCTACATTCTCTTCACTGAGCTGACACATCTGTCCTCTTCATAGTCCTTGAGAAAAACAATCAGACATGTTTCTGAGAAGACATCAAAACCCAGCAATGTCTTGAGGTTCAGGAAGATCAGTTCTCAGAACCATTTTAATGAGGTAATAAACTTAAAATCTAGTGAAACTTGAAGTGGAATATACAGAGGAGAGAAGGCACAAAGTTGCCTTGTCACGGCAGGGTTAGGTATTATTGTAACTTGTGTGTATATTTTAGGTTGCAGAGGTATCTGCTGTACAGCAGTTCCAGACACTGGAGAGTTCTGTAACTGCAGCGTGGTGCAGGAACCTTGCTGGAGCATACCATACCTTCATTCCTTTCCACCCCTTTTAAATCAGGCCTTTTCTCCTGTTCTTTTTGACCTTACATGAGAAAACTGCATGCTGAGAATGAAGTGAAAAAATCTTGAGCTATTATATTAAAAAATGCACATGTTGGCAAGGCAACAAGGAGGATGATGCAGCCAAAAGCTGCACAAACTCCCAACAGGATGGAACTTTGTCAGTTCTGCTCTACCTGTAGGCATCACCCAGAGGAGACAGTCAGGGCTCTGCTAAATGAGGAGGGAGAGAGAAGGCATCAGGCAGCATGGCCAAGCTCTTCAGAATGAGACCAGCACTGTGAAGGGAACATCCACAGTCAGTGGTTGTCAACTGTGGCATTTGCAGGGAATATGCACCTCTTTTCCAGCCAAGGAGGTTTAGCACATCAGCCCCTCTGACTATTCCCCACAGGGAAACTGTGGACTGGAGAGACAGCCTAATGGCAGATGGGCAGGAAAGATCACAGTACTCAGCACTTTCCAGTCTCTGCATGCACCACCAGCATGGTTTCAGGACAGAGACAGCACTGAGAGAGCAACAGGTGACAAAATACTTAGATAAGCATGATGAGTTCAAAGGCAGAGTGCTATGTGAGACACACTCAATGGCACTAATACGATGTGATTGCAAATTGAGTGTTTATTGTTTGTGAAGAATCATGACAATTACAGGGAGATAACAGAGAATTATCCCAATCCTATTTTTTTTCCATAAAAACAGTATAGGTATTTGCTGAAAAGACAATATTGAAGTGACCATATTTTGAATGGGTGTTTATATTTCATAAAATAGAAATTGCTGGTGCTTTTTAAAGTCTGTAATTCCCACATTATCCTTAATCAATGAATTAGTTCTCAACAATAGAAAAACCTTCTAACACCTCCAAGATGTCATAAAGACTTTATTTTCTTGACTGAATAGTCAACATTTCTAAAATAAATATCTATCTTATAGATATTTCTTTTTAAGTTTTTGGTAAGTTTACTAGACAACAAATACTGTGCTATTGTTGGATTTACTTTGCCTGACTTTTGATCTACTTTACAGAAATATCTGCCTGTGGATTTTCAACTCAGAGCAGTTCTTTAGCCTAATCACATTCAACTAAAGAGGATCAGAATTTTTCACAATCATCTTGGCTTACTGAAATTTGATGATTTGCAGTTTTTACTGTCAGTCTAACTCAGTTTCTATTACAAATAATGGTGCCAAAATGTGAATCCTAAGGATACCCACGTACTGCTTTTTCTCCATGAATAGTCCTCTTCCTAATATCATCTCTTCTTTTCACAAGTTACAACATTCATATCCAGATTCAGTGTAAGACTTTATCAACATAAAGTGAGCTGTGTCTGTGTTTGTGCTCGTCACATCAAGTTGTATGGGTAGATACTGGCAGACTGTCTAGAAAACACTTTCCCAGACCATTAAAAAGTTTTAAAGTTTTTCATCACCAAACACCAAAGCAAATCCAAACACCCCTTAAGACTTTTTGGGAGAGATAAGTGGTATTTTTTCCCAAGGGGAATAGCATTGAAAATGCTTACTAAGGGAGAAGGTCTGTCTTAGGGTCTGTCTAATTCTTATCAAGAATTTTTACTTTATATTCATCCTACGCAGAGAGTATGGTTTGCTGAGTGTCTATACCAGCACACTTGGAAAAAGTACTTGTCAGCTTTTCATCCTTACCGTCTGACTTTAAGTAGAAATTACATGGTAGGATTAACATTTGTTGTATAAATAGATGTTTGCCTATTTCTCAGGCAAATAATACCAAAACTAGATTTGCGTGAATTTAAAAGAATTTAGGATTTCGTTCCTTCCCATTCTAGTAGCTTAATCGATTTAATATCTCTAGAAATGCAAGAATGGTTAACAAAATAACTCCTTGGACAAACACCTCTTTGGGTTGAATATAAAAATTCAAACTGATGCTCCACTGTTACTTTGGATCATTTTCAAGAACTGAACATAGATTATATTAACTTTAATATGTCTACTAAACACAAAGTAGCTCCAAAACTTCCCATTTTTACAGAACTGGAAACTGATCTCTTTGAGAACTTCTACACTTCAAGCCCGACTGAGACACTTAATTCAGAAGTCTAAGACAATGAAGTTCCATCCCTGTGGGTTTTTTGTAATCTACTCCAACAATAACCACTTAGAAAAAAGTCTTTTCCTGTTCCACTTCATTCCTCTATCACTTTTTTAGCAAGTGCATGTATCTAAAGCCCATTTTCTAAATAAAATGTTTTTACTGATTAATTGAAAGACATGGGGATTCTGCAGGTGTTCCTGTGAATAAACACACACAAGCAGTTATTACATTCAATTCCCTGTTTGTAAGTAATTTGAAAAATTACATTTAAGGTCACAGACATTCAATTGCGTTCAACAAACCGTAGAACAACCAGAATTAAATTATGAATTCTCTCTGGTTCAGATTCCACTCTGTAGCCCAAGGAAACTCTAAAAGCCGGTAACTTCAGACAACTTGGTGGCTTCCAAAAAGTTCAGTACGTGCACAAGGATAGATTTAATACTGCCACTCTGTAGAAACAGTGTCAAATGACAAACTTATACCAAATCTCTGAACTTTGTACTCTTGAGTTTTTTTGGCCCAATTTGCTGCTCCCAGGTAAAGAGCGGATTAGGTGGAATGCTTGATGAACATTACCAGTGGGCTTATCTTATCAGATGAGGAAATAATCACTATACTATTGAAAAACACACTGCACTCAAAGAATCACTCAAATCCATTCTGGATTTTTCACTGAGAGTGAGTAGTACACAATACACCAACTAAGATGTAGGGATTGTATTCTTTCAGCAATGTTCATCCTGTACAGAGAATTAATATTAAGAGAGGGTTTCTCCCCACCAGAGGTTGTTACAAAACCGAATTAATAGAGAGCTGAAGAAGACTTATTTTCTTCTTATGTACTTAATTGATGACAGAGAAGGAGAGAGAGAGAGGTATATATTAAATGGACATGAATGTTGTCAGACCCTCCCTAGACTCATCTCCCTTATCATATTTTATTGAAATTTAGCACTAATTAATTTGCTAGAAAGACATGTTTTCTAATTACAGGCTAAGTGTAGTATTGGAGACTGGAGTATATGGTATCCCTGTATCCCTGTACTGTCTTCTAAGAGGCATCCACCTCTTTACAGACAATCACTGCTTAAGATAGCAATCATTTTAAAATATCATTTGTAAGGCCAAACAGATTGTTTTTTAGTTTCTAAATATTGAAGTAGAGAACAAAATTATGAAAGAACACTGAAAAAAATTGTTATTGTAGACACAGGTAGACATGATTATAGAATTACTTAGGGCGTGCTACTGATTATCTTATGTAAAGGAACAGAACTGAGAATAAAAAAGCAGTCCCAGCATTGTGTCATAGCAAAGAGAGGCTGTGGTTTTGGTTTCTGAGACAGCTTTAGGAACTACAAATGGTTTCTCGGAAGAAATCTCTAATAATGACCACTAGAACAGCCAGGCTGAGTTCAGCAATTGGTATTTTGCATATTTCATCTCTGCTGAGTCCATCTGAAATTATCACAGAAGGCATTGATGTATCTCAGCCCAGATCAAACACAAGATACAATTTTTCCACTACTAAAACCAAAGTGCTTGTCTGCCATCAAAGAGTAAAACTGGAGCAGTGCAAGATCAGTTTTAGCCCATGAATTATGTTTATGTCTCAATACTTTTTAGCTCTGTCTTTGCAAAGGGCAATAGCTCAACACTTTTATGATTAGATGATAAAATAGTCAACATTTGGCTAAAGCATTTTGTAATTCCCATCTTACGACAATTTAATACAAAACATTATTTAATTCATTTGCTACTTCTGATCATTTTAGGGGGGTATTTTGGAAAGTGATAGGAAATGGACATGTATGTTCGAATCTGTATATTCATATGGAAGTATTGATTTGAAATTAATATTTTCAGTAAGAAAAACTTTTAGTATACGTTTTAGAATGTTTTCAGTGAAGTATTTCCATAGAATTTTCAGTTAGTTCAAGTGTCTTCCTACACATCTAGTAAGTACATTTTGTATTACTTTTAAGACCTCTTTTTCTCTGATATGAGTAAACCCAAATGTTCATTAACTTTATAGATTCATTCATGCATTCAGATGTTTTAATCATTTGCTTTAGAGGGAGGCAACTTGGAAATTCAAGCTGAGAGGTAATAAGAGTTATATCTATGGTCTTGGAAGATCAGAGTGAAAGACAGAAAGAAGACAAATGTAATGCTTAACTTTCAAAGGGAATATGGAGTGCCCAGAGACACAAGACCCATGGATCTTCAGGTCTCAGAAAACTATTTGAACCAATTCATTTTTAAAGGGACTTGGAAGAAAGGAGGGGTTGCAGAACGAGACTTGGTTTTTAATGAAACGGAAGCATATCAAACCTTCTCCAGAAGCATAATAGGAGCAACCAAACAAACTCAAAACTTTTTTGAAGACTACTGTTCTCTCACTAGAACTCAGTGACCATCTGGTATCTTTAATGAAATGCCAGTTAAAACAAATTTAATCACTAATTGGACTCTCACATGTATTTCTTATCCCCCAATAAGCCTAAGACCTTCTCGGTGCCATACCATTACCAATTTTAAATATTTTCTTTAATCCAGTTCAGATACCTTTTACTAAGCTTCTCAGTCTTTCCTAATGATGTATTTTTTCTGCCTTTGATCTTTTCCCCACTTTGTTCTCACATTGTATCTTTAATTACTGATGACTCAGCAACTTTATTTTTAGATTGGAAGGAAGAACAAGCAACTACTTTCAAGATAACTTTGAATTGTTAAAAGAAATATGGTCAAATGTGTGTAGCCATCCCTGAATGTCTTTACATAAGAGAATAAGGAAATATAAATAGCTTTTAAGGCATGTTTTGGATTCTTGGACTTCCTAGAAAGCAAGTTTGTATACTAACATTAAATCTTTATGCTGATATGGGGGATTTATAGTGTTGTCATGTACCTGCTCCATGCTGAAATGTTCTTACACTTTGGAAAAAGGATTAAAACATTTATGAGATGTTCCACCCTTCATTTTTCCAGATGTTGTATTTAATCTTAATTTTTAAAATTGGAATTGTGAGTAATCTGTGCTTTAAGGTGACCAAGGAAGTGAAGAACTGTGCCCTACTTTGCATTGGTTTTGCCAAATAAACTTGAGAAACTTAGTTTTTAAAAAAATCCCGAAACAAACCTATTTTTAACTTCAAAATTACCAGAATATCATATGTCTGGGAATCGGCATTGTTCCCTGACGTTGTGTCTGGGAATCAGCTTTGTTCAGACTCAACTGAATAATACTTTTTGAGAACTAAAAACAGCCCAACCCCTTTTGCAGCAAGATCTGGCAGCAGTGTACTAGTCAGCTAACAGTGAAGAGGCAAGCTTCTAACAGAGACAGCTTGTCTCCTCAGTGGTTTAGGCACTGGGATGGGAGAACGAAGACATAAATTCATAACCTATTAAATTATACTGCATAAAATTCTGCCCCACTTCAGTTCTCTAATTGCTATTCTTTTCTTTTAACAGAAATGTAAAAATTGGAAGGAGACATAGCATTCACTTCAGCTGGTGAACAGTTCAGCAACTTAGTCAGTATATCAACAGATAAGAGACAATGGAAGGGTGTGATAAAACAAGCAAGCATAGTTAAAGAATCCAGCATTTCCTGTACCTCAAAAGGCTAACAAAAGTGCTACATTTTTTAACTCATGCATTGAGAACTACAGAAAACTTCAGTAAATACAAATTCAGATTTTTCAGAAACAGAGGTAGCAGAGCTGACAGGAAAATTGGCTGCAAGTAGCTAGCCCAAATAAAATTGCAAGGCTATTCTGCTATACTGCTAAGGAACATCAGTGCATCTATATATTTTTGTGCTCCCTTAAGTCAGTAAAGACATTTCCTTTGATTGAAAAGATAGTTTCAGGCTTTATATTCATGCACAAATCCAATGGCAAAAGAAGTAGTATGCCCACAGAAAAAAATTAACCTATTAGTTTGCTTGGAGGGCTGTTAAATAAGTATCTTCTATTTAATAAGATACCATACCATGCAGAGTTGTCTTAAATTTCAGTCTGTTATATATTTTTACAGAATTCTGCACTGCCTATCTTTGGTTTTCCGAGCACTGCAGTTAGGATCAGAGAAGTTTTTGTTAATGTGAAGGTTACCATTAAACTAAGTAACTAATCTTAGCTGAGCATGAAGTCTGCCAACAGGTATTTTAAAAATTGTTTACCTAAACAGTAAGAATATTTCTACCCCTACAGGCTCCAAACTATTTTCTGTGCATTGCTGCTGATAGCAAAGATATATGAGGTGTAAGACTCATCTCTGCTAAGTTTCCATCTATTCTTCAGTAATTCTTATTCTTTTACCTTCGTTTATGTTACATTTCTTTTATGCTCTGCTAAAGGAAAAATGAAAACAACCAAACTATGAATCAGTGAAATAGCACATTTTCTTCTTTTATATTATAAGAACTTGCACTTTCTTTTTTTTTACTAGTCAGTAAATCTAAGTGCAAGAGGAATAAATATTGCCAAAACTTTATGTAGGAAAACCATTAGGAAAAAGCCTGTGATTTTACAGTTTGCAATTTCTATTTAGAAATTTGGCTTAATCTATGTAAAACCTGTACTCAAAGCACAAATAATTAAATCTGAAAGTATTTAGGCAGTCTGTGTACTGAGATAACAGTTTATCAAGGTGACCAGAATTGTCTCATAGGTTCCTGGTCTTCTCTTGGCTGTCTTCTGTCCATCTGTTTTCTTACACCTGGGGTATGTCACGTGTGAGAAATTCTGAATCTGCTCTCTGATGCTTTAGGCCAGAAAGCTGTACCACAGCTGTCCCTGGGGCTGAACCTGAGCTGATTTTCTTGCTGGACCAGGTTACTCTATCCCCCAATAAGCTCCCTAGGAGTGATACCATCTCTTCTGGGCTCGTACAGGACATTAGAGGTCCCGAGCTCTAGGACAAGGGCTCTCAGCTGCAATAAATGTGAAAAGAGCAGCCAAAACAGGGGCACTTCATGAAGTGCCATCACCATTTAATTTCCCAGAGGCTTAGCTGTTTTGAGAAATTCCATCTCACAGTGCACTTTGCATAATTGCCTTTCTCAGGAGCTGCTTCCTCTGCCACTGGTCCCATCCCTGGCTAACTTGTTAATTAACATTTTTTTCTGCTGACAACCAGAACAGACTTAGAAAATTCCTTGGTGTCTACAGACAGTAATTTGAACGCTACTGATCATTACACTCACTGCTAGCAGAGAAAAAGATTATATGCAGCCTTTTAATTCAGGCTTGCTGTAGACACCAAGATCTTTTTCATCATTGGAAGTCTTCTTTTTCCAACTTTTACCTCAAATCTTTCCTAGCAATGCCACTTACAGATTATTGGTATGCTTATCATGCAAAGTTTTTCTTCAATTTAAGCAATCTTCAGCAAATAGTGAATTCTTAGTAGACTATAATGGAAAACTACTTCTAAGTTAGACCAAACTTTACATGGGTATTGAGACGCAGAGTATTCGCATTCCTATATGAGGATTAAGAAGACAAGTAGTAAAAGTTTGTAAAAGTTGAAGCAAGGGATTTCTGAGTCTGCTGAATTATATTTAGAATGTAATTGATCTTTATAATTCAAATTATTGTTCCTTAAACTTTTTGAATTTAATTTAGTTACTTCTCTGCCTTTCATGCATCACTTAATCGCTTTTTGGAGAAAAATAATCAATGTAAAAAAATGCATTTCATGACTAATAAAAATGTAATTCCATAAAGATTGATTAAACTTTTGGGAAATATTCCAATCTACCAGAAACCTTGAATACCCACAACTCTAGCTAAAGTCAGAGTGATACATGTCTGTTCAGTACCTCCAAAAATCAGTCCCATAACCAGCTCCTCATCTCTCTAGTTCTACAGAATCCCTCAGAAAAGTTTTGTTAATCTTACTGAGAGACACGGTCAAGAAGTCTGTCACACCACCCTGGGAACAGATGCTGCAGCTGGAATGAAATACAATTAAACTGAGTTTACTCCCTTTCAAATTGAATAATAAATTTCACAGATATTTTTCAGAGGATTTTTAACATACTTTGGTTTTTCAATTAGTGCTGCAATACTGTTAAGAATGTTTATACTGGCCCAGACCTGTCATACAGACCACTGTCTTATCTGCAGATGGTGACTGGCACTACAGGACACCAACTCCTCAGTAATAAAGGAGAGATTTTCCAAGTCCAGGTTGTTAAGAAGGATCTCAAGACCTGTGTCACAACGTTCTCCCTTGCTTCTAGCGCTTTATTTTAGCATTTACTCTCATTATCTTGACTAATTTTCATACCTCTATCTGTTAAACTAGTTTTTTTAATCCAAAAGGAAAATCAGAATACTGGAGCTAGGAAGGGCATTATACTGATTCTGTGAGAGAAGAGGCTGCCCATGGTCCCCACTGGCAAACAGGAATAAAAACCAGAAATTCTCAGGTGGGAGCTACCCACAATATCTCCCAGTGCTTCCCTCCCCAGTTCTCACAGTCCCTAAAGCCAGGGCTCCACTCGCAGTCTGTGCATGTCCAGTCTGTGGGAGGCTGAGCTGTTGATGGTCAGTGATGAAGGATTTGCCAAAGCACCGGGTGCTTTGTTGCCATGTCCCAGGAAACAGCCAGGAGCACCCTCCACAACAGAGCCACCGTGCTGCAATAGACAGGGGAAAATCCCCTCCTTCCAGGGCAGGTACCTGGGCATTCCCACGTAAACATGAATATATTGAACTCTTTGTTTTGTGGGCTCCCCCCACCCCTGATGGATCAAGACTGTGACAGCCCTTTGAAAAATGGACATAGAAATTGCAACAATCAAGCCTCCTGGCTAAATCCACAGGTGGTGATATCTTTCTAATCCACAAGTGGTCATATCTTTCTACTCTTATCCTTTCTATCTCTTTCTTCTGCTTATACATTTTCTTAAGTGATATCTTTCTACTTTCATATTGTTGCATTTCTATATATAATAATAGCCAAAACAGCTACATACCTCCTTTTCATTGCAACAAAATTGGTCTAAAATAAACCCCACATATCTTATGGGAATACCTTCATAAGTCTCATAGCTTAATTCCAGCAAGTCTGAAAAAATGTTTCCTTTGCAAGTCTTAAATTTGTCATATTTCAAAAAAATATTTCTCTGTTCCTTTATTTTAATGAGGTAAGGAGAGAAGAATTTCATTCTCTGTCATCTCTACATTGTTAGCTTTTTCATTTTCTCTCCTTAACCCTGCACAGGTCTGCCTGAAACAGACATTCCCCATCATTTAAGCATCATAATTAGGGAGATTTTCAAACACATAATCACACTATGACCTTTTTCTGATTGCTCTTTAAATTAACAATATCTTTCCTTAGATACATTAACAGGCCCCTATGCAGTAGTTCATGTGAGAATAATAGTATATATTAATTTCTATTTTCTTCTTTATCCACCTTACTTTCTTGTTTACTTTCATCAGCAGAGGAGCTGGGAGCACTATTTCTCTTTAGACTATCCCCAAAGTTATGCAGATCCCTCTCACAAGAGCAGTGGTTAGGTACAGTGAGGACGAGTTTAAGGTGTCTCACTGAGATTTCAGAAACACTCCTCTGCAGCTGTGCCAGGGGCAGTACAGAGCTGCCCACCAGAAAGAAGGGCTCGGTGTGGCTGGGCTGATCAGAGCCAGCAGGTCTCTGTTCCCCTACTGCAGGTCACAATGCTGCTGTCCTATTCCCCCACAGTGTATATCATTCAGCACTCCTTGACCTTGCACACACTTCATGTCTTATAACCCTGAGACTGACTATTCTAAATAACTGCCTGTCATCTGCAGATTTGACTAACGAGCAAATCTCTTCCCCTCCCTACATATTCTTTATATATAAAACTTAAACCAAAGAAGAACACTTGGGCATTCAGCTGCTAACCTTGTGTCATGATTGGAATGGAGAAAAGGTGAGAGGCTAAGCCAGAAACGTATCAGATCACTGAAGTAACCATGCACAGTTTTACTTATTCTGATGGTAACACTTTGATGACTATTAGGTGCTTCAACTTTGAAAGATTATCTTTAAAAGAAGGCACAAAATGAGATAAAAAGTCAGTGGCTGATCAGCATGACCTAATTTACCTAGGGTTTTTCCATGGGGCTTTAATGGGACTTTCAGTCTTTATTATATTATCCCCATAAAGCACCCATCCAAACCCTTGATATCACAAGCCATATCTAGTCTTGAAAACTAGATGTACTTGGTTAAAAAAAAAAATTCAAATGTAGGATAAGGTTATCAGAAGGAGAGTTTTAGTATATGGTTTGTAGGATTAGCCCTAAATAATGTCCTTGACTGAGATTGATAATATTCCTTTTGACTGAGGAGAGAGAATGCCAGACTGTCTTCACCAGAGAAAGGAATGGGACTGAGACTGATGCAGGAGGAAAGCACCACATAAATCATTTAGCAGGGCCACAACTGGAAGGAGTCCAAGTAAAGGCTCTATAAGGATGGCAGGGGGAGAAGGCGGGAAAGCAGCCACCACCAAGGGAGAGAGAGTATGCCATCTTCTTATCAGAAAGGGGAAAAAAACCAGGCAAACAGGTAACAGGGTTTAAATAGATCAGCTGGTGCAAGAGAGCACAAAAAATGACCAGCTGTTTGGGCTATAGAAGTTTATTACTGCCAAGGGAAAGGTGAATGCCCTCTGCTGTGTCTTTTCTCCCAGAGAGGCATGCAAGAAAAAATCATGTGAAAAGGTTAGTCAGAGCCATGGTGATGTCTTTCTGCTGTTATATTTAGGCTGTTTGAAGGACCTCAGATACAGACATTAGTTAGTACAGTAAAATGAGTCAGAGTGGACTGCAATTAAGAGATTGAAACCCTTGCAAAGCACAGAGGAGGGAAAATCAGATTCCTGTCTGTGTGATCTATCAGCCTGTGGGATACTCTCCTAAGAGAAATCATACTCACCTAAAGGTGCATGGTCAACCAGTACAATTTATGGAAGAGTGTGCAGGATGTCAATACTAACTCCATATTGACCCAAAGAAGTGCAAAGTCGTCTGAGACCCCTCCTCCTGCTCCAGACTTCAAGCTTGGACTCCGAGCACTCCTCTGTGAAACAAGGCACAAACAAATATCTTGTCTGTTCCAAACCCCAGACAATAGGTACAAATGACTTAAAACAGATGTTCTCTGCACCTTCTTTACATGCCTGTTTTCATGTTCTAGAGTTTAGAAGCCATTTCTTGCACATGTTTAATAGCACAGTATTCTAGCTAATTCTCAGGAGTAATTAAGATCTAGTTCTCCCTCAATCTGGGCTTCTTGCAAGTAGAGGAATCTCTGGCCATAGATGAAGCGTTGAATACCAATTTATAGTCTGTTAAGGTTCAACTGTATTATTCCAGCTAAAGTGTACTGTGTGGAGTTATTATTTAAGGATTGGAAGGGAAAAAGACGTATTAAAACAATTATAAACAAGAACCAAACTTCTCTTTTCCTCCCTTTCCAAAAGCCTTACTAATTTTGCAAAGAATCCAATTTGATGAGAATAAAATAGCTCATTGAAATTAATATACAGCATTTTGTTTTCCTTGCCTGTATAGATTGCTTTCAGTTAAGCTTGTTAAAAAAAGTGTCCTGATAGAGCCTTACTAAAGGAAAAACCACTCTTGCACTCAATCATTGCATTATTATAGACCAAAGTGAACACAAAATATCTGAAGAATCCTTTAGGGGGACACAAGATTCATTAGAAAAATAATCCACTGCAATATGATAAAACATAAGGTAGCTATTCATTCTACCATGGCACAGAGGAGGACTTTGTTTTAAACCCATATCACACTGAATTTTTGCATGATGTTTTCTTTAAACTGCCTTCCTTAATCTAGAAATACATAAAAATACTCATCTGTCAGCTGTGCTGTTTTGAGCTGTAGCAAACTGATGATTAGTATCCTCCCGACATTTTCTTCACATGAAATAAAACATGACTGTCACAGGATTACAGAAAAGAAAAAAATCTAAAGTTCTTTATGTCTTGTCTTTGGGTTTTTATCTTATCCTTGAATTATTTCCATAATTAACAGGTTTGCTACAATTAAGCAGATTTGCAAATATGTTTGGGGCAGAAATGTAAAAAGCTGCGTTTGCCAAGACTAAATAAAAAAGCCACTAACATTTCAATCTTACAAATTTGTAGAAACACTTTCCACAGCCACCTAAAATGACTATATTCAGTATGAAAGCTTGTGACATTCTGTGATAAGCTGATGGTCAAATACACCCCACTGACTTCAGAAGGCAAAAAGCAGACTATGTCTGTTCTTCATTCTCAGCTTCCAAGGCCATTTCAAGAACTCCCTATATCAGCTTAAGAATGAGACTAGCTATACTTTATGCTTAAAGATACATTTTATCCTGACATACTGTTGACAATTGCAAAGTATTCAATCCACTAGGACTTTTTTCTTTTACTTTGATATAGATGACAGAGGAATCAAAACCACTGAACCAAATGCAACAAAAATTTTATTTTTCTATCTCATTTTTAAGCATATACTGAATACAATTTTTGATCCTAAGAGCAAAATATAGATCACATGTCTATAGGATGTCAAAACCCCTTATTCCAGCTAAGCTACATCTATATTAGTAAGCAATACAGACCAACAGAAGTGGCTCTGTAAAGTGAAATAGCTGGTGAGGACCCGGCAACCTCCCTGCTCATATTGCGTAGAGTTTTTTCTGTATCAAACCCGCTGTGTTCTGCTCTCACAGGCTGACTGCCAGCTCACCACTGGTGAGCTCCTGGAGTGCATCTTCCAGTTAAGTTCCACACAAAGGGAATCCAGCTCATGCGCTCTGAGGCTGCTCCACAGCACAAAACGAAGCACAGTACAGGAGTGCATTTGAGAGGTTCACTGAATTCCATGGAGGAACCATGGTACCCTGTTAGCTTTATTCCTCCCTCGCAGCTAGAACCCCCTGGAGTGCTGCTCTGTATGTAGTTCTGAGAATGAATCCTCAGATACAGCAGACTGCACTGAATTCCACTCTTCTTCTTAACACATTGGGTGGCACTACAAGAAAACAAGTTATGGTGGCACAGCTCATCAGGAGAAGGCTTCTGCCAGAACAGATTTCAGGACTGCTTTTAGCCTGTCAAACACTTTTAACCTTCACTTCAGAATGCATGGAAGGGCCTCAGATATCTGTGATAAAATTTACTGATCCTGGGTGAGACCTCCAGCACCCATGGCTTCTTGATATGAATTCTTTTATCTTAGAGAAGTTACAGGTTGAAATCCTTCACTGCCCACCACTGCTCCCCACGAGAGCTCAGTACAGTGATAGGACACACATATGTTCAACATTGCTGGCTTCAGCAGCAGCCAGAAGGAATTTGCAGAAAGTAGATTCTCCATGACTATTTTGTCCTTGGCTGTTTTGCTGAGGCATCAGTGACTCCGACAGTAGTTTCATAGTGTGGGCACTTCTCTGATTGTAATCCGTTGGCTTTCTTCACATGTATCGTCAAAAAGCCATCAGGTAAGGAGGGGGTTTTCTTTGCTCTTTCACCTGAGTTACTGACCTTGGAATGAAGGGCTCTATATTTCAGTATCATGCTTCCCAAGAGAAGCTGTAACTCAGGCTGCTGAAATAACTAAAGATTCAGTTTCTCTAGACAGTCACTGTATGACAGTCATTTGAACAGCAAAGTAACATTACTCTGGTTTACCTGTACAGACTATCTCTTCTTTTAAAGACAGAAATGTGATCTTCACCCAGATCACTGCAAATATTTCTATTGATGTTATCCTTTTCCTTCATATCAGAAAAATGTCCACCTCGAAGCCACCCCAAATCTTTCTCAAATGCAGGCATGTGGAGAAAAATTATTCTCTCTGATTTTAGATAAGAAAGAAAATCATGGCTTAGAATAGCCTGTCATTTTTTCTTTTAGATGGGGTCACTTCAGCTCTAGTTCTAGGCTTAGGGTAATTCTCCTTACCCTACTCCAAAGGAGGAATACCAAATCTACTAACAGCTAGATGTTTTGTACTTCATCAGACTGCAAGCTGGTAAATACACTTTAATCCATTGGCATAGTTCCTACTTTTCTACCACGAATCCCAGGACAATGTCACTGTCACCTGGAGCAGTCACTGCTAATCTGCAAAATGTAGTTTGTTTGTGACACAAAGGAGAGGAGAGGGAATGGATATGCAATCTGCAGTGCAAATAAGACAGCATCTCAGTGATAATACATGCTTGGCTTCCAGAATTTTAGGAACTAAAGAGAAGAGCTGTCCTTAGCCATTTTTCCTTCTTTGAGTGTAGAGGTAAAGAGAAGGAGAGAAAACCCCATCTCAAAAAATTTAAAATCTGGTTTAACAGTAATAAAGGTACCTACTGCACCTGCCGTACCCACTGCACCTGCCAGAACCTCATCCCACCATGAAACCTGACACCCACCTTGCAGTCGTCTTCTGGATGCTTCTGATACAACTGGC
>VYZT01050361.1:0-30805 GCA_013400735.1 Pomatostomus ruficeps | reverse complement strand
TCCCGCTCCCGTTCCCGTTCCCTCTCCCGTTCCCGCCCAGCTCCCGCTCCCGTTCCCGCCCCGCTCCCGTTCCCGTTCCCATTCCCGGCCCTCACCCGCTCCTCGCCCGCCGGCTCCGCGCCCTCCGCCTGCCCGTTGAGCTCGTGGGTCTCGCTGCCGGAGTCCATCGCGGCCGCCGCGGGTCCCCCCTGTCCCGGGCGGGCCGGGGCTGGAGGGGCAGGTTCCCCTGGAGCAGCGGTTCCCGCAGCCGGCCCGGCCTCCTCCGCAGCGCCCGGAGCCGCTCCCGCCGCCGGGGCCGCCTCCTCCCGCTCTTCCCCGCCTTCTTCCCCTCCTCTCCCCATCTCCTCCTCCCTTCTTCCCTCCCTCCCTCCCCGCCGGCGGGCGGAGCTCCGCGCTGCGGGACCGCTGTCAGGACAGCCACCGAAATCTGGGTGGGAATACTGAAAACAAAACAACCCCACTGCTCTGCATCTTTGCATCTCAGCTATGAGAGGAATTTCCAGTCTCTATTAGTCTCTTAAGCTGTTAGTAATTGTTAACCATTTTGTAGGTTTTTTTCCTCAAAATCACTGTGGTGACTATGTGACAGGCATTGCTGAAACTCAACTAGAAAGGACAGCACTTCGCATTTCACAAAAATGTCAAGAGTTTTTTGCTTTCACTTGGTTTTGGGGAGGGATTTGCATTTCATTTTGCTAGGGATTCATTTTCTCTGCCTGAATAGTATTTATGTGGCCAAAGAGACAATCTGAAGAAACCCAAAATAAAAAGTGTATGGTACTCCCTGGCATTTGTGGTCACCATAAAAGGAAGCTGTGATCCAAACTGGTACTTCTGAACCAGAGCACAAGTTTAAGTAAAGAGATTGGTACAACCTTCCTGTGGGAAAATGGATCAGTCATTCAAAAACGCAGAAGTGAGGGAGCTAAGAAGGGGGTGCTGGTGATGAATGAGGCTGCTTGAGGTGTTTAATATGGATATGGAGGTTAAAATTCCCTGACTGGTACTTTGCGTCAGGTACAACCTTTTGTAACCTCCTCCTACCTTCCTCATCACATCCTACTTTTTTCTTTTGCTGGCATCTAAATTTACATATATGAAAATTTAGTTCCTTGCCCTGGGAGCTATGCTAAAAAAAAAAAAAAAGGCAAATCAAAATCCCTTTTTATCTTACTGCAAGATGTGTGTAGTTTGATTGTTTCTTTGTTCTGGGAAGAGGTGGAAGTGCATCGTATCTTTGAAACTACTTGGAGTGAAAGCACATTATTGTGCTCTTTCTTCCTTTTTTAGTTTCCTCTTATTCCTACCAGCCTTATCCTGCAGAAATTCATGGTGTTTTAAAAATAATGTTAATGTAAATGCTTAATTTAGGCAGCTCTTTTTCCAAATGCCTGACTGTTATTAATGAAAGTAACATTAACCAAAGTAGCGAGCTGTTGGTGTCTGGGATCTTCAGTTCCTGACCACTTGTAGGTTTCTAGGAAGGAAACGGACTCGTTTCTTTATATTTCACCTGGATTGTTTGTTTAGTTGGTTTTTTTTGTTTTGTCTTGTTGGTATTTCCTGTCTGAGCTTGCTCTTTGTGTTGGTGTGAATGCTTGGGAGCTGGGAGAAGATAAACAAAAAGGCATTTCTATGGTGCTCTCTGTGAATGGAGGGATGCAGCAGAGAGAGGTTCACCTAAGGACAGGAGACCTATCTCACTTTCCCTTTTTAAACAAGAATCGTGTGGGCAAAAAGCCCCAAAGCATTAATGTGGAGAAAAAGCAAAGGAGAAGAGCCTGACAAACACCCAGGCTGGCACTGGAACTGCAGAATTCCCTGCATCTTCCATTCGTCCCTCTAAAATCAGTCTTTGCTTCATGTGCTCCTATCTGCTTCTCCCAGCAAGGCAAACTGTTCCAAAGAGCTTCTATGGGCATGAAAATGGTGCTTTTTTCTGTAATGAATGGTGCCAGTATGGAATTACCTGGCTGGGCTGGACATACCCCGGGCTGTAACCAATACTGCAAAGTTATCTCCCGACATTTGTTTTGTGTCCAGGGGTCATGATACATAATTTAGACCTGTTGCATACCCTCGATCTTTAGTAAATCTGTATTTAAGTGACACTGGTAATTCCACAGTCCTGTAATATTTATCTTACAAAATTACTGACTTCCCACAAACTGCAACTTAGTCTGGAGCAATAAAGGAAGCTAAGGCTGGAAAGTCGGGTCTGATTGTGGCAATCAAGCACGTGCCCACTGCAAAGAAGTTTAAATAGGCTATTGGGACAAGGCTGTGTGTTGGAGAGAAAGGAAGAAAGAACTTAACACAGGGTCAGGAGGGTTTTGAATTCCCTGTATGATAACCTACCTGCATTGCTGGAATTGCTCCAGAATAACTTGGACTGCAGGGTTGCCTGGCAGCCCCAGAACCAATGGTTGTGTCAATACCAGAGTTCTGAAAGTGACCCGAGCGTTTGGATTTACTGTGAGCTTTCATGAAAAGCCAGTGACCAAGGCAGGGGAGAGTCCCCTTCCCTCCTAATCCGCAGGATCTGGAAAGACATTTTGGAACATTTTCCAGACATTCTGGGAAGACATTAGTGGACGGTTCCCTGTCCATGGCAAGATGATTGCGACAAGATGATCTTTGTTGTTCCTTACAACCCAAACCATTCCATGAGTCTGTGATTCTGATTTTGCCTGCTCACAAGCAACTGGTTGTGGGTTTAATGCGTGCAGCACATGTGGAAATTTCCAGCCTCTGTTATTGGGAAGATCATTTTCAGCAATCACGTTTGTCCATTTTGGATTTTAAACCTTGAAGCCAGTGATTAAATATATTTTTTTGCATAAGATGTGCTGCCTTGCTTGGCACACACACGTTTGGAACAGACTTTTTGAGAAAGAGAAGGTTTCAAGCAGTGCTGGGCTTGTGCCAGAAGGAAATGAGTAAGCTCCTGCCTAGAAATAAGCAGAAAAATCTACGCAAGTGGTTTAGCATCAAAATGGGGACGTCTGGAGTTTGTGAAAATGATCTGACCCAGGATATACAATTTACCAGTACTCTTTTGGATTAATTTTTGATGCATTTGGAAGTGTAAGGCAGTTAATTTTCTCTGTAAAGAGCAAGTACTTCCCATTGCATAAAGGACTTCTCTGTGCTGTAGCGCTTGCCTCCCCTGGGCTCACTGCCCTCGGCGCACTCACACATTGCTCTGCGTTCACAGTGAACCAGCTGCACACCGAAACCAGCCCCGCAGCCGCCCTGCAGCCTGGCACAAACAGCTGTACCCCAGGATGGGAGCTCCGCTGTGTCCCAGCCTGGGAGCTCCGCTGTGCCCGCAGGATGGGAGCTCCGCTGTGTCCCAGGATGGGAGCTCCACTGTGCCCACAGCCTGGGAGCTCCGCTGTGTCCCAGACTGGGAGCTCCACTGTGTCCCAGGCTGGGAGCTCCACTGTGTCCCAGGCTGGGAGCTCCGCTGTGCCCCAGGCTGGGAGCTCTGCTGTGCCCGCAGACTGGGAGCTCCGCTGTGCCCCAGGATGGGAGCTCCACTGTGCCTGCAGACTGGGAGCTCCACTGTGTCCCAGGCTGGGAGCTCTGCTGTGCCCGCAGACTGGGAGCTCCGCTGTGCCCGCAGACTGGGAGCTCCACTGTGTCCCAGGCTGGGAGCTCCGCTGTGCCCCAGGCTGGGAGCTCCGCTGTGCCCCAGGATGGGAGCTCCACTGTGCCCACAGACTGGGGAGAGCAGCCAGGTGCCCATGGCACAGGTGCCAGTGAGGCTGCGCCTGGCAGGGCTCATTGTGGGGACAAGAGGGACCCCGGGCTCCTCTGGGAGAGCTCCCGGGTGTCTCACCAGAATGGGAAGCACAGATTGGCAGCACGGGCAGGAGCCACCTGGAAACCAGAGAATTCCGCTGGGCTTGGCACGGCGTGCAGCCGTCTGCCCACAAACTGGCCCAGGGACAGGGCTGTGCTCCCCTCTGCACAAATCATGGGCTTTCCTCCCCGGAGAGGCTGAGGAGCCGGCTTTCATGTTTTTTTAGACGATGATCACAACCTGTCAGGTTGCCAGGTGGTTCTAGTGTTCTCTGACTCTGGAGCCCACTTCCTGAGGAGTTCTGGCACTCCTGGCTGAAGCTTTCTATTAATTCCCTCCTGGCATGGCTGCTTTGGGGTGTGCTTACAAAATACACAAATAACACAGATTTAGGAGGTGGTGGTGTGTTTTTAGAGGATGTACAGGTAATTCCCTTCAGAGGTGCTGAATCTTCATCTGGATAATGAATGAGGTCAGGAATCAGTTGCGTTTACATTCCCGAACTGCGTTGTCATTGTTTAATTCCAGCCAACAGAACTTTCTTACTATCATTAAATTACTTTTATAGATTTTATTATATCAAATAGATGGAGAATGATTTAAATACCTCTATATGCAAACTCTGAGGTTTAATGTTTACTTTTGAAAGGTGAATTTTAACATTTTTCATCAGATGTATAGGCAGTGATAGGTCAGAGATTGCCCATTTGCAGTAATATATTCCAAATCAAGGAATTCAAAGAAAAATCAAACCTGCTGTACCTTTCAGGTATATGCAGAGGTGGAGCAGTGCTCCAGAAGAGGGAGTGGAAGGTTATCTGCAAACCAGAGTAAAGAATGCACCTGATTAAAATGCCAGGCCTCAGTACGGATCTGTGAATCTGGATTGAATGTCCCTACAGAGCTTGTCAGCAGCCAGGTAAATGAGAAGAATCAGGCCCTAGAGCTACAGCTGGCGAAGGGTGATTCAGTGAAAGGACTAATCCTGTTAAATGAAAAGGCCTTTGTGTATGGAATTACTCCCAAATGTAATTCATAGAACAATGCATGCTATTGAGATGCATTTTTTAAAAAAAAAGAGGAAAGGAAGAAAGGAAATAAATGAGCTGTTCAAAGGGTTCTTTTGTATCAGATTCATGCTTTTCGGAGTAGTTTCCAGCTTCCAAGATGTACAGAGAGAGGGGGGAGAGAGGAAGAAAGAAAAAGAGAAAATTTCTCCACAAGGTAGAGCAGCAGCTCCACAGGTGACAGCAGAGCTGAGGATGCTGAGTCCCCAAGCACGTGTCCTGCAATGGGACAGGGGAAGGCCCGGAGAAAGCAGCCGTCACTGGCAGGGTGCAGCCCTGCCCCATTCCTCGTGTCTTTTACCATCATTAAAAAAAATACTGCAGAATAGGCTTGTGAGTGTGACTGATGTGTGCAGCATAGGTGTCCACGTGTCTTGAGTGTGCAAGCAGTGGGGCTGGTTTTGGTGTCTAGAAAGAGTTCCTAGTTAAGGTTGTTTTTTCCAGAATTTCTGGACGTTATTCCCAGATTCTCTGGATAACACAGGTTGAAGGAAGCATCAGGAGGTCAGCTAACCTAACAGTTTGCTCAAGTAGGATCTGCTGTGAGGTCAGACGGGGTGAGTTAAGGCTGCTCACGCTCATTGGCCTTTAAGCATTTTTCAGTAGTTTCTTTGTCATGATAATGTTCCAATATATGAATTTACAAATATGAATGTACATCCCTTTCATGCTTTCTTTTGCCAGGTTCATAGAAGCTTTTTGAAAAGCCAGAAATTTGACAGTATAACTTTTCACTTGTTTCTTTGGTTTTTT
The DNA here is from genome assembly GCA_013400735.1 of Pomatostomus ruficeps. Classification (NCBI taxonomy): domain Eukaryota; kingdom Metazoa; phylum Chordata; class Aves; order Passeriformes; family Timaliidae; genus Pomatostomus; species Pomatostomus ruficeps. The sequence goes on along the minus strand of VYZT01050361.1, from coordinate 25,177 downwards.
AAGGAAACCACATGAAATCTTTAGGTCTGGATCATTTGAAATGGTATCTACTTCAAACCCCATTGTGATAGACCAGCTAGGTATCAAATGCAGATTGCTGCTTATTACTGACACACAGTTTAAATTAGCAAGAGGAAATTCAATCTCAGATGGAATTGCAAGGCCAGAAATCACTACTGTGATCATTTTGCTTGAATTTCACGCAGCACCACTCAGTTTGCCCTGTAGCTTGTGGCTGAACCAGAGAAGGACATTTGGCTTTGCTGGAGCCCTTGGCATTGCTTTTAAAGCTGACATTAAAAGAACTTGACAGCTTTGGGATGTGGTGAATACTCAGCCTACAGACTAGACTGGACTGAAACCATTAAATGTGATACATAAGGAAATTTAAAAATCTGTTTCACCTGGAAGTGCTGAGTGCCCTCAGCAGAACCTGCAGACATTAATTCTGCCTGTAGTCTGCATTCCCCTCTGCAGTTATGCTGAGGGCTGTCTGTAAAAAAATACAAATTTTCTGGTGTTTTACTGGCAGACTATCAGAAATGCATTGCAAATGTTTCTCTCTTCTGGTTCCTGTCTCCAAAACCACGCACATACAGAAGGGCTTTTTCCTGCAAGACCTGTTGCCTAACGAAAGCAGCGCCATCTGGCTTTGTCTTCCTTTTTTTCACCGAATATTTAATGCAGTGTCAGAGGCTGAGCGCCCGAGCAGCACGGGGACAAAGCCGTGCTGCGGATTCTGGGGCACAGCCTGGACCACTCCTGCTGGGAGAGGAATTGGCGGAGTGCTCCGACACGGCTGCACTTTGTTAGGCGAGACACAGTTCCTCCTTCACTTCAGAAAAGGATTTCACCCGTCTCTGCTGGAGGGGGAAAGTCATTCTAGGCTGTGGATCTTCACTGAAGCCGAGTGACTTAAATGTCTGAGGACAGAAGGGGGAAAAGTTGCTGCCTCGAAACGTTGGCAAGCCAGGCATGCTAATGAGAGTGAGCCCCGAAGGGAAATGCAGCACTGCCGGCTGTGTCCAGTGACGGAACAACCACAGAATCCCCTGATTTGCTTTGGGATCAGCTGCTTCAGGATGCAGCACAGCTAAACGCACGTTCTGTACTGGATCTGGTTCCTAAGGGGGCTGAACGCGGGCCACATCCTGTGCCTGGAGCAGGCTCCAGGTGTCTGCACCTGCACTCCTGCACTCCTGCACTCCTGCACACCTGCGCTCCTACTCACTGCATTCCTACTCACTGCACTCCTGCACACCTGCATTCCTACTCACTGCATTCCTACTCACTGCACTCCTACTCACTGCACTCCTACCCACTGCACTCCTACCCACTGCACTCCCAGCAGTAATCCAGCAGGACTGGATCTTTTGGGCCGGAGCTGTCTCTGCTGCAGGGCTGCAGTGAATCACTGCGGTGCCATGGCTGCCGGGAGGGTGAACTGTGGGGCCCTAAATCAGAGTGATGGGTTGTAAAAGGGTTATAATTCAAGGGGAAGTCATTAGTCCCTTCTGAGGATTTCCTTCTTGAGCACCACCAAACCATTTTTCTGACTTCCTAAGTAGGCAGGAGGATTGAGATATGAATTAATCTTTCTCTCTGCTGTTGTTTTTCTGCAGGATTAATATACAAACCAGAGGTAATCAATGACAGAGGCAGGAAATGTCCTAATGCTGAGGCCAGGGCAGCTGTGGTTTGGATGCTGTTGTCCATCTCTAGGCACTTGTATTTTATTTCAGGAGAGAGACTCTAATGGTTGTGTTTAAGAGTGATGGATACGTACACCACAACACCGGGCAGTCTCGGGACCTTTATAGAAGTGTTGCAATAGAGACTCAAAATACAGAACAGCAATTTTGAAAAGGTTAAAAAAGAAAATGACCAAGACAGAAGTTAACATGTTCACACTTTTAAGAAAGGAAAACACAGAATCTCAGCCTAGCTTAGAAACACTGCATTTTTTTTATATTGGTGGTGTATAAAGATGAATGAGGGAGATGAGAATGAAATCTGTATGTGGGCTCCTTTGCCTGGCTGCACCGTGCACCAGTCACCGTGTTCTACAGCCTTGGTTTATGGTATGGGGAAAATACTGGAATTACTGCCAACAGTTTTGGTTATTCTCCTTCTTGGTAAATAACACTGCAGATTTCCCTGGCAGATGCTTCTGTGCTGGCTGTATGGGAAGTGAGACATTAATACCTTGAGCAAAGACCTTCTTAAAGAACTGCTGCCAGGAGAAATGCAAAATGTGCGAAATAAAACTGCTCTGGTGCACTTAATTGCTACTGGGTAGTCACTTACCTCCTAAAACTACATTTCTCCCAAACCTAGCACACCCAGCATGAGGGTGAAAAGCTTAAAACTGGGGCTGTTGTCCACACCACCTGACTGAAAATATTGTAGGAAAACTAAGGTTTCCAACCATCCCGATTTAAGGGATGCCAGTGTCTGATTATATATATATATATATGTTCCAAATAATTTTTGTCTCAATCTATTAAAAAAATCAGAATTCAAACTCCAGAAAGCTTCAGCTTTGAGATCTTCATGTCAGATCCATTGGCAGTTTCAAAGATCACACAATTTAGACACCAAGATGGACTTTAACATCCTGGTTCCTAAAAGCACTAATTTTTTTAAGTGTTCTTAGCTGTTTTTCAGACTAGACATAGTCAAGTGCATTTTAATTAATTTTGGTGGAGTCTTAAAAGCATCTCTATAATCGGATAAAATAAGAGGTTTGTGTATGAGCTAGCATGTAAAGAGATCCATCGTATTCTGTTCTTGCAGAACAGCAGGGCCGTCAGGAAAAGAAATCAGATATTTATTCCATTTTCACTGAGACGTAGGATCAGTGTGGCTTTCCAGGAGTTTAAAATTTTTTTTGTAACCTTAGGGAAAAGTCTGAAGGTGAGTTCATAGTGTAAATCCTCCCAACACCCTGCCACCACATGGTGTTGATCCAAGTCACAGAGAAAACAAAGAAAAATGAATTGCACTACTATATGAGATGAATTATTGGAAACCAACATCTAGGATTCTATTATTGTTATTGAAACAGCTCCAGTTTATTAAAGGAAATTTAATCCAGTAAGTATAAATAAAGCTTTTCTGTCAGTTTATCTGACTATCTATCCCACAATATATTTTCTCCTTTTTTTCTCACCCCTTTTTTTTGTTTTGTTTTGTTTTAATAAATCTGTCAAAAGCAGTAGGAAAGGGCATCTTTGGGCAGTGGTCTGAGTCAGTTTGTTCTGATGCTGCTCAGGGAACAAAATACATGGTTATGTTCCCATGTTGTAGTAATGATCCCAAGAAATTACTCGCTTTGCTTTTAAGCGGTGTGCCTCGCTGTAGACAGCATAACTGCCCATTCAGGAAATTAATTGAAAGTATAATTAAGGACAGTTACACAAGGTTTGAAAAAACACAGCCCCAGAGAGCCAAACCAGCACAAATTAACCTACTGCACATTGCAGTTCTTTAACCTGCTTTGGTTCTTTGAGAGGGTTTGAAAATGGCTGATGTGTTTAACTTACATTTTTCACAAAGGTTTTAGCAAAACTTGTAAAATTCTCAAGTAATCAAAGTAAGGGGCCCTATTAAATCTTGAGCTAAACCCTGGTTAAGCAGGGTCAAGAAAGTCATAAAACCGTGTCTGTAGGGAATGCTGAGTGAGAGCAGAGTCCAGCACTTCTGCCCTTTTGGGAAGGCTGTGGGGGAGCTGCTGCCTCTGGGTCAGGGCAGAGCTTTCCCCATCCCATCCCCGGGCCCTGGAGCGGAGCTGGTGTGGAGCTGAGCCGTGTGTGCAGCTTTCCCTGCAGCAGGACCTGGCTCCATCACCCCGCTCGGGCTGCACACGGGCAGGGCAGAGAGCAGCTTTTGTGCCGAGCCCATCGGCTGCCCCGGTATTTCTGCTGTGCCCAGGAGCCTGGGTGTGCACTGAACAAGAAAGCTGCTCTCAGGGTTTCCAGCTCAGGTTAGAAGCCAAAAAACCAAGAGCGTGGTGAAACATGCCTTCAGAAATTGCTCAAAGGAAACAAAAGGCTTCTTAGCAAAGGTAAACCAGGCCTGCAGACCGTACATCTGAGGATCCTTTGGGTTAGTCTTTCCAAGTAGGATTCTAGAATACAATTGTAGACTTTTGCACAGGTTTTTCTGTTATGCAACTGAATTAGCAAAAGGAGAGTAAGATTTAAAAAAGTATTTATTCTGTCTCTCTGTGTATCTGCTGAGGTTGGAAAGTTCTAAGTGTCCTCCTAAAGGTGGCATGGGCAGCTCAGAGAGGGGGTGTCTGGAGAATGGAGCTGCAGTTAAAGGAACACCTACACAGACAAACACCTTCGTGTGCGCTCTCCTCTGCCAGTGCTTTCCTTCCCCCTTTCTGGGGGAGACTCCACAGGCTCCAACCCCAGCTGCAAAGGTGACCTTTGGTTCTGGCAGGTCTTTTTCTGCTGAGGTGTAGGCTGAACGAGCAAAGATATCCTCTTTACAGAGTTTATCAAACCTCAGCTTGCTGGGAGCCCTCCCAGGGGAATGGCCACCATCCTCAGGAATTCTAATCCATCACATAAAAGTGAAAAGCCTTTCATGCAGACAAAGGTTAGGTGTGTTACTCATCATTCTAGACCTGGGGCTTGAATTAAGCTTGGTGAAAACCCCAATGCTCCTGTGAGCACTTTTCAGCTCTGAGTAAGCACAAGCCAGGTCCAGGGAGCAACACCCTGCAAGTCCTTGGGAGACATGAGGAAATAACTCTTGGGCGGATTCAGGTTGTCAATTAAAATTTAATTATAGCCTTTGGCAATATGAGAGCAAAGGTTGGGTCTGAAGCCTTTGTGGAGTCCTATAAATAAGTTAAAGCCATTAGGTGCCTTGGTCATCATTTACGAGGTAGCTTTTGCCAGTAAACACAATCAACACTGTGTGTGAGACTGAAATGTGGATACAACTGTGCAGCGACAGAAAGGGAGAAATTGGCTCTCACTGCAAGTTTAATGTGGTAAATATGTTTAGTGACTGAATAAAGCCAAGAGGGAGGGCTGATTGTAATTGGAAATAGCAGAGTACTTACCCGTACTGGTTATTGCTCTGCACAAGGGTGGGGATGGTGGAGGGGAGGCAGCGCAGGGTTCTTCAGGGTCTTGATAAGAAAGGCCTGACCAGAAATGGCTTGATAAGATAACTGCTCTGACAATGTGGGTTAACAACAGGAGCACAGCTAACAAGCAAATCTGACCTCCCTTAGGTGCTGGGTACCCCAACCCATGGGGCAGGGGGGTTTCAGACACGGCAGGGCAGGCGGGTGGCACAGTGCAGGAGCTGCCCCTGTCACCCTGCCCCGGCTGTGACTCTGCTGCAGCTTTGGGTGCAGTGACACGGAGCCAGGAACGTGCAGCCCTGTCCTGGGGAGAGCCAGGTCCCAAACATGCCCGTCCTTGTCGGGATCAGCCCTTGATCCACGTGCAGCTCACCCTTCCTGAAGGAGTCATGAGTTCAGTGACATAAATAACCTGGGCTTCTCCAGCCGGAGCAGAGGTGGTGGCACAGAACTGGGGGCCCCTCGAGCGCCCCGTCCTCTGCAGGCACAGCCGCAGTGTCCCACCCCAAAAGCACCACTTCGCATTTCCCGTAAGAGCTCTGCAGCCTTCCCACCCTACCCATCGCTTCAGACAGAACAGCTGTGGAGAAAACCTGAAACAGGACTGACTTCCCCAAAAACCCAGCAGAAGCTGTAAAGAGATGTAGGTCTGGGTAATCGGAGTGTCCCTCCTGAGAGCGCCCAGCCCCAGGCAGCTTGTTGCTAGGCAGAGGCACAGAGGATACCTTATATGCTCCAAGGAGGAGTCTGTACATTTGATTTTAAGAAAAGAGCTGAATTTCTGTCGAGACATTTACATATTTAGATTCTCGTGCTGGTGTTTGATATTAATTTTAAAAGCAGTCTATAATTTGCCTTGCTGACTGTTGTGTTTTAACTGTGGCACAATTCTAACACCTCCCATTAAATTTTTCCCCCGCTGCAATTAGCTTATGTAAAATCAAGTTTCCAGGGTTTTTCCAAATTTTATGAAGCAAATTGCCTTGGGTACGATTACTGCACCGTGGCTTTTTGCAGTGCGCTCGTTCATTCTCTTACACAGTTAAACATGTGTTGTTAAAATGCAATAGCGGTAACATCATGCAGCTGCAATTACATTATGGAAACATTATCTTCATGGAATGATGGGACTTCAGGGACACAGCATAGTAGAGGTTTCCACAAAAGCATCTTGAGGTTATTTTACCAGCATGGTTATGTCTCTCTGGGCATGCCTTGAGGCTTCTGCAATGCTTTTAGACTGAAGGCATAATAATAAAACCTGAAAAGCAGATTTTCCTTAAACTTTTAAGCCATTTGACTGCCTTTTTGGAGTTTTTAATAGCTGGAAGGTTTAAGCTGCTGTGAGAGTTAATCAATACACATATCTCTGTGTCTACCCTGTGTTTACACACAGCAGACAACGTCTCTGTGTACGTGGGTGCCCATGTAAATCCTCTTGGAGTGCACCTGTTCAGAGATCAGATATCAGCAGATTTCTTCTTCTTTCACTTCTCTCAGCAAAGAGAGGCCCATTAAACCACACCATGAAGTGCCACATCTACTCATCTTTTGAACACCTCCAGGGATGGTGACTCCACTACTACCCCGAGCAGCTTGTTCCAGTGCTTTACCACTTTTTTGATGAAGAAGTGTCAAGTTTTGCTCTCTTTTCCATTGTTGGGAAGCTGGGCCAAACCATAATCCAGCCCATGCTGCTGCTGTGTCCTCGTGTACGTCTGGAATAACCCTGCTCCCTCCAGTTTTTGTGATACATTGCTGGTAACTCAGGCTCAAACCACTTTGATTGAACAGATTCTGTGACATCCTGAGCTTCCAGGGATCTTGTACAGGTGCAGGCACGTGTACTGGGGGTAAAAGTGGCCTTTCCAAACCTCTTTTAATTGGAAGTAGCTGCCCTGGCTGCACACCCAGCAGTGCTGGGGCGCGTGGTTGCTCACAGCCAGCCCCGCGGGATGGGTCTCGTGCCCCACTCACACTCATCTGTGTGTCCAGCTCCTCGTGTTTCCCGCTGTCCCTCGGGGCTGCCCGAGTCTTGTGCCCAAGGTCTGGACGCTCTGCAGCTGCAGCAGCCACCTGGCAGCTGGGGGGAACTGGCTCACTCCGTGCACCACCTGAGGATGTGCTCTGATTTGTACTTCTGGATGTAAGAATCTGAGGGGTCTGAGGAGTTCCGAAGTGTCTGGGGTTCTTGTTTTTAATTATCACTTTTATTATCAGCCAAACATATAGATATGTTTAAAGCATTTTTTTAGTCTTCTCTAATGAGTCATGCTCTCAGTGAAACATGGGCTGTAATTATGTTCTCCCTTGGTTTTCAGTGTCTAAGCATTCCTTTTGCATTTGTCTAAAGCTTGTACTCTTTCTTCTGCCTCTTTTTAATTTTTATTTTAAGCCTATGACTAAGAGAAACAATTTAAAAACCATTAGAATGTTGTCCTTGATGATGTGCTCATCAGAGAACAGCTCGTAACACTCCTAGGACCAGAATTATTGGGCATCTTCAAAGCTCAGCTGACAGAAACCATCCAAGCAAGGGAATTAGCCTGATCTATGGGATACAAAAAATCCCTTTCTGCCTTTGCCAAAACAGAATAAAAAGGACCATTATTGGTGTGAGGGAAGGATCCTCCACCGGGGCCCTGGCCGCTGGCCCGCATTGTGAGACACGGGTTATCCACGGCTGGAGGTCTGCTGGGAGCAGGCTGGAACAACGTGTGCCTTGGCAGGAGTGGTGGATGCCTCGAGGAGCTGCTCGGAGCGTCGGGCTGCCCTGGGTCACCTCTCTCCAGCGCTGCTTCATCCCTGCTGCTCCAACAGAGTTGTCTTTTTTCCTCTCGACAGGTGACACAAATGTAAATGCCTGCGTGTAGCTAAGCAACATCTCTGTCTAGTTCTGAAATTTTGCCCCCAAAAGTAATTTTTTCTATCTTTGTCTGTGAGAAAATAGAGACGTGGAGGTTGGCTCAGGCCCCAGGGGAAGGCTGCAGAGAGGGAGAGGAGCGTGCAGCTGCGGTGGGAGCAGGGAGAGGGAAAGCCCCTGTGCTGTTCCCATGGCCCTGCACTGCGAGGGTCCCCTCACTCAGAACTGCAGAGCAGAGGGACAGGTCTGCCAAGGGCTCTTGGAAGGCAGAACACACACAGAGAAGACAAAGATACACAGATGGGTTCCAGGAGGGTGCTCCAAAATCTGTCTAAATTCCTTTTGAATATGTCATTTAAAAGCTTTAAAGGAGTTAATTCACATCTGGAAAATTCATGCCTCTGGGAAAACCTGCTGCAATTCTGTAAATCTATCCCGTGCCTTTGTAACCTTTTGAGTTTGCACCAAAGGTGGAAAGTATTTGCTTCTAAGAAACAATAAGAAGACACATGTATTTAAATTTGCCCTAATTCAATGGAAGGCCTTTTGGATTCTTAGAATGATGTATCCAGGTAAAGCCGGATGGAGCCTTAATTTGCTTGGGAAATGCAGCCATCCTGAGGTGGCGGATGTTGTGCTGTTAAGGGCAGTGGTTTGTTTTAATATATTCTGACTGAAGTGAATGAACACTATTAACTTATGATGCATCAGAATTTATGATCCAAGAGCTTTTTCTTTTCCTTTTTTTTGTTTTTTCTTTTATTTTTCTCCAAGCAAATGGATCTCACCCAGTCCTTGGCTTGGCAGGGTGGGAATGTAGCAAAATCACTCCTCTCTTCTTCCCTTCTGAGGCAATTTAACACCCAAAAGGTGTTTAAGCAATATTCAGCTAGTAACTATCCAGAAGGGGTTTTATCCAGAGGTTATTACATTGCTTCATTATTCGAATCATTCAGAGTACTCTGGAAGTGTCACAGCATTCAGTCAAAACCACTGACGGGTCTTTGCATCCTTCCTAGGGTGTTCTATTATTGTTAAAAACGCATCCAGTGCAGAATAATGTAATGAAAATAGGCAGGAACCCTCTATCTCTTGATCTAGTCTAAATATAGCAACAAGCCCTTGCTTAGTTTCTAATAAAGACAGTTTTGCTTTACTATCTTGTGCATACTAATACAGTCTTCTTTTAGTAATAAAGAAGAGTATATTCTTGAAATTGACTTTATCATCAGTTAGCTGGTTAGTGCCACAGTACTTGGCTTGGTTTTACTTGGTTTGCAGCTGTGACAAAAGACATAGAATCATAAAATCACAGAATAGTTTAGGTTGGAAAGGGTCTAAAAGATCAAATAGTTCCAACCCATATCTTCATTTTTAGCCCAAAAGTCACAAAACTGGGCAGCCACTACCATCAAACTGAGTTTTTACATATTTGCATTTAGATATTTTTTGCTACCATGTTTTTTAATAAGGTTTTCCAGGTCTGTCTCAGATTCTGAGTGTTCTGGCTCCCAGCCAAGGTAAGGGAGCTGTTAGCCACTGCTGTCCCTCCACGCACGCAGCACCTCGGCTGAAGGGAACGGGCAGGTGGAGGAAGCACCGCTCCCTGAAATGAGCCTCAGACCGGGCTTCCCTCACAGCTTAGCCTGATACATAACAGGCATTGCCTGGCCCATTACCTCTTGCCACTCAGTTGTCCTCCTTCGAAGAAACTCTTTTTTAATGCAGAAGGACGGTCTGAACAAAGTTAACCTGGGTTATGAATAGGGTTGCACAGCAGTGAAGCTCTGATGGACACACACGACCAGCTGGGGAACAGCTGGAAGCAGGACACTGTTGAAAGCGTGTGCCCCATGTACTTTATTTGTGTTATTGGCATCATAAAGTGGTTTTGGATGGTGTGGATCTTTATCCAGCCACAGCAGAAAACAACAGCTCTCTGCAGTCACACTGGAACCGTCTCTGTTTGGTAAGGTATGTCCTCTCTGACAGCAGAAATAACAACCCGGTGAAAAGCTTGACCAAAGGCTTTTTAACTCCACATAAGGGTTTCCCTGCTGGTTTTCCTTATTTTTCTGTATCTGCTGTTATATTCATTAACTTCAGCTCCAGAATGAGCAGCTGGAATCAGCCGTGTTTCCCTGTGATCTGTTGGAACCTGGAAGATTGCAAGGTCCTGATGCATCTTCCCACAGCTCCTGGTCCATGCTAGCGAGGGAGCAGTGAGTGACCCGGGGTGCGAGCCTGCTTCCAACAGGCAGCCCCTGCACGCCGTGGCGAGGCTGGGTGGGTGAGGCAAACACCCATCGCAGCACTGGCAGGAGTCTCTCTAGCATTTCCTTTCTGTTGTTTCGCGGTAAGAAACTGCAAATAATTTCACAAGGGCACATGTATGGCAGTGTGGATTATCCTGCTTGTTTTTAGTGTAGCTGTTAAGGTCTGAGGTTTCTCAAAATGCTATTTGCTTTAACAAGGAAATGCCTCTGCTGTTCTACTGGGAGCTTCCTCTGTGCAGCGTGTTCCCTCCAGATAAGGTGTTTGAACCTCCCGAGTGGAAAAAGTAAAGAAAGCCCCTCTAACAAATGGAGAAGGCACCTTGCAGAGCTCCAGCTCGTTGTGAGGACAGTGGGACCTGGGCAAAGGGAATCTGGTGGGGATTCTTGCCCCAGGCAAGGTTAAGGTGGCAGCTGTGCCTGCTGCTGTGCAGAGCAGTTCCTGTTGCTGCCCGGCCTGTGCAGGGCATGGAGGGGCAGAATCACAGGATTGTTAAGGTTGGAAAAGCCACCTAAGACCGTTGAGTCCAACTGTCAGTCCAGCACGGCCCTGTTCACCACTAACCCGTGTCTCTAATTCATTCTTACAACGTTCTAAGCTGCTCTGTTTCCCTCAGCTGTGTCTCGCACAGCTTTGCTCACACGGGGCATTCCTGCTGGGGACTCTTCACGGACCCGGCGGCAGAGTTCCGCACCCCAAGCCCCTTTCTGGACTTTGCCAGGCGGCTGCATTAGGCAGGAGCTGGTCAATCCCTGTGTCTGAAGCTGACTCTGTACTCCAGAGTCACGGTGATTGACTCAGCCAGAGGAGCTGATCTGCTGAACTGTTCTCCAAGCCAACACCTGAAATGTGTTTAATGAAAATTCCCGAGTCCAATGGGTCTAATCCAAAGGCACCTACTTCAGTGACTTATTCCCGTAAGTCCATGCTTATGAGAGTGCTCAGTTAATTTCCATCACAGCACTCATTTGGCTTTTGGGGGTTATTTTACAGCCACTGTAGATTAATTTCAGGCTGCTGTATTTGTTCTAACCAATTTTCATAATGAAAGTGCCATCTCATTTATTTTTATTTATGTTGTAATTAATGACAGCTACATATTAGCTACTTGGAAAAATGCTGATCAAAGGCCTGGGGTGATAAATTGGGCAGAAGTCTCCCCAAAACAAACTGCCAGCACAATCTGGAACATGTCCTTGAGATTTCAATGACCTGTATGATGATTATTAAATATTTCTGTTTCCATTGTGAGGTCAAAACCAGCTTCCAGAAGAAAAGGGAAATAATGAATTAACTCATCAGAGTACATCTTGGTCTGTTCTGCAGGGAAGTTTAGCTGTTAATTTATTCAGATCAAGTCACCTACTTCCAGCTGTCTTACAACGCATTCAGAAGAAGGGGAATATTCATTCTAGCAAAAATAGTACACTCCAAAACTACAAAATTAAGAGTGGGTACTAATTATTCTCATCTCTGGAACAGAAGCAATTGCAGAAGGCGTTAAAGCAAAAAGGGCAAGGAAGTAAATGTGAATGACTCATATCACAGTTTTCAAGGAGAAATTTAGTTTAAAAGATAAAACCTAAAGACTTCAGATGAACCTAACCAACCAAGCCACAAAACAGATAAAATTTAGGGTTGATAAAAAAGAGCACACAATGGAAAAGGAACTTGAAGCATCTCCAGACATTGCAGGGATGAAATTAAAGGAAGCTGATCAGAGTGTGGCTGTGGCCGTGTCATAAAATATGAGAGGATGGATAATAATCTAGATAAATGCCACAGCAAATGTAACCACATCCTGTTGGAGATCCACATCGCAGCCTCACCTGCAGCGCAACTTTCTATTCTGTTTGCAAAAGGATTGTTTAAATAAAAAATCCTGAGAAAAGCAGGTAAGAGATAAGCCAGACAAATGGCAGGCAGGGAGTGCACGGGTGAGAGGGGATGTGCTTAGAGACCTGAAGAGAAATCTTGCGCTTCTGTGTACTTTTGTTGCAGGAGCAAGTGTTTTAAATCAAGAGGCCGCAAATCTGGTGTGTTGAGAAGGCAATGCAGAGTTTCACCCAGGAGCCACTTGTCTTCCAATTCTGCCTCTTTGCTGGACAAACATTAAGCACTAGAAAAGATGTAAAAACCACCTCTAAAAATTGCTTGAGCTGCCATAAATGATTGCCATCCTCAGAAATCTACTTCTTGAATCTAGAGCAGGCCCCAGGGAACTGCAAATGTACCAAAGGTTTTCCAGGCACCATATGGTGGTTATGAAAAAACCTAACACGGGCCTATTTTTGAGTCAGAAGAATGGGAAAGAGGAGGGCTAAGCCTTGGAAAGCAGCATGTTCCTGGTTATGAAACCCAGGGTGGTAGACAGGCTCAAGCCCTCGACACTTCAGCAGCACTCGCTCTACATCTATTTATAAGTTGTTTTGCTAGGGGGACATTAATCAAGTGAGAAAATACTCCTGCTCCAGCCTGCGAGTGAAGAAAGTGTCATGACAAAAGAAAGCAAATAGAGCTATTTTAAGATATTGGAAGGGTCATTAAACGCAGGATGTACTCGAGAAGGTTTTGCCTTGGCTGCTGTCTCCCGTCCTGGGCTGGGAGAGCCATCACAGCCCAGCCTTGCCCTGGGCAGGCGGCTCTGCAGAGCTGGTGTCATCCTCGGTAAAACAAAGGCTGAGAGTGCACAACTAGCCACAGAAACGCTGGCAAAGCATTTCGGGGAATGTTGATAAAAGCAGGCTGAGTGCCTTCAGGATATCTGCCTCGCACGAGGAGATTTCTGTTGCTGTGATCTCTTCCCGGGGTCAGCGGGACACCGTGTGATGATTTTTAACAAAGCCATTAGAAAGTGTCTAAAGGAGGGCTATGAAGGTGCTGAGGGGTCTGGAGGGGATGCACAAGGAGCAGCTGAGGGCACCTGGTCTGTTCAGCCTGGAGAGCAGGAGACCGAGGGCAGAGCTCCCTGGGGCTGCAGTGCGGGGACAGCTCCGATCTCTGCTCCCTGGGACAGGGACAGCACCCCGGGAGCGGCTGGAGCTGCGCCAGGGAAGAGAACTCTGACATTTTGACTTCATCTTAGCAAAAAATATTTATATATATATATGTCACCTTGGGAAAATGCATTCCCAAGCAGTGGCGGTTTCCTTGCTGTGATACACCCCGATGCCTACGGCACTAATTCTGTCATGTCCTTGATAGAACCAATCTTAGGGATAAGCAGAGGTATTTAAATAGGACACACTTGAAACTGCTCTTCTATTGTTCCAATGTTTCTATTATTTAGTAATTGGACCAAATGGATCTGAAATCAATAGCAGAATTTGGCACTGAATAGTTAATTCTGCTATAAAATCTGCAAGATCCCTGGAAAGAGCCGAATTCAGGCGTCAGGGTTTCAGAGCAGAGGGTGAAGGTTTATCTTTGCTCCCCTGTGGCTCAGATCAGGGATGTTCAATCTACTGAACACAGATAGAGTTGCAATTACTTATTGAAGTTGGAGTCTATTGGTAAAACTAGAATAACACTCTAGAAAATATAAATGCTTAAAAGAATGAGCTTGAAGAATTCCCTACTGAGGTATTACCTTACTGCCTTCTGGAGTGCAATTCTGCCCCACAAAATGAAAGAGAAAAAGAGCCAGCTGTAACAGGATATTACACAAAGGGGAGAACTGAGAATTTTGCTTTAAAATAAAAATATTTTGTTAGCTGGTTTTATTTAATTTTTAACAAACATTTTCTACAAACCTTTGAAAAAGCTTTGTAAAGCATCTATACAGATACAAATTTGTACAAAAGACTTTGTTATTCAAATTTGTCCGAAATTGTAATGAAATGCAGTAAAGAATGCTCTGTGCCCTGTTATCAAAAGTTGCCAAAAATAATTAGAGTGCCTCTCTGATGCATGACCTGAAAGCCCCATGTTTTATCTACTTTTCCAGCTTCCAAAGTCTTTGGGATTTTTGCACTGCACCCTTGATTACAGCAGTATTTAAGAAGCAGTGATATTATGAAAGGACACTGTTGGAAAGTGATGATGATCCCTTATAAAGGGCAAGTGGATTATCAAAAACCCCCTCACAACTGGTACCAGCAGAAGCGCGGGTTATCCTGCTTGCTACAAAAGCCGAGCAGGAAAGCCTCCTAAAGGACCAGTTAAAGAAGGCAGGGAAAGCCAAATGAAAATTAGGGATCCTCATTCAGATCCTCAGTTGCTTCCCACAGCTTTTTCCACCATCCAGAACCATGCCTGGCTTTGACTTCCGTGTGCTGTACAAATGAGGCCTTTTGCCAGTTTAGGCTGTAAATTCTAAATTTTACCAAATGTTGTGAAGTGGTTTAACTTGTTGGCCAAGAAGTGACTTCCCCAGTAGGAAAGAGCAGGATCAGCACGTTGGGAGGCAGATTTAGGTGATGCTGTGCCCAGGTGAAGTGCTGAGCCACCCTCTGCTCCTGGTCTGTCACAGGACATTCACCCTCAGAAACTGTCACCCTATTTGCAGTTTATTGCCTATCAGAGAATCCTGGAATGGTTTGGGTTGGAGGGACTTAAAGATAATTTTGTCCCCCCCCCTGCCGTGTTCAGGGACACCTCCCACTGTCCCAGGTGCTCCCAGCCCTGTCCAGCCTGGCCCGGGACACTGCCAGGGATCCAGGGGCAGCCCCAGCTGCTCTGGGCACCCTGTGCCAGGGTCTCCCCACCCTCACACTCTTTCAGTACCAATGTAATGAAAATTCAGGTTTAGCTCTGCAGTGTGCAGGGGAGCACAGCCCCTCACCATTCCCAGTGACGTGCTCACGGTTCCCTGAACCTCCTGCTCAGGTGTTTAATTGTGAAAGCCGCACACTTCTCTTGCCTGTCTAATTCAGACTGCCCTGTCTGACACAATGTGCCTTGCCCAGCTAAAAGGTGTCATCCAGGTGATGCCGTGGTTCCAGCTGGGGACTGTGTTGGCTGGGTGCTGTCATCTGGTGCTGCCAGAAACCATTATCCCTTCCTCGCTCTGGTCTCCAGTAGCAACACAGATTTCTCCCCATCTCTGGTGTTCTGACAGAAGCCCTGAAAGGTTATCTTTTTAGTTTTTAGATGAAAATCCTAGAAGCAAACCAATTCTTACAGTTATGGAAATGGCAGAGGTTCTGAAGCCTTTGAAAACCGGCTTCCTTTGCAGGGGGTGATGGGAGAAGTCACTGAGTTTGCCTTACACGCCTCAAGCCCGTCTGGTGCCCAGGGGCAGCAGGCGCTGTGCTCATCCTTTGAAATGATCGTGGCTCAGCAGCTTGGCCCCGTCTCCAGGGCGATGGGCTCTCGAGCCATTGATCTCTCATCCAATACGCAATCACAAACCTCCCTCTCCCACTCTTTCCCCGGGGTTGCACCCGTGATTAGCATGGATTGATCCCGCAGCCGCGGGGAGCTGGGGGTGTTTCCGTGGTTGTGGGGGATGCACAGGATTCACTGAGCTCCGCAGGGGCTGGGTGTTAGCCACTGAGGGAAGCACGTGGCGTGGGAAATGGAAGTGGAGGGTCAAAGAGAACAACCGAGGCTTTTCTTCATTCTGCTGCATCCTCCTATAGTGGAGCATCATTAAAACCTCTGGTGAAAGGATGACAAAGCTCACAGAATTTAGCTGACATTCAGGAAAGGAATTTGAGTGTTGAAGAAAACCCTATGTTTTAAACAGTTCTTGTTTCCAAGTTCACATGCTGTGCTAGTTTTCCATGCTAATATTATCTCAGAGTTGGGAGGCTATTATCAGAATTCCACCCTCTAATACAGCCATTGCATTATTTTGGTGCTGTGCACTTCATATGACCTTTTAAATATTCTGTTGCTTGACTGCTGCCTATTCTTATTCATTTTGCTATTTACAGTTTTCCAGCCCCATGGGGAAGGAATAACTGCGCTGACTAATAATGACAACATAGTCTGCTGGAACGAGCAAAATGGTTCCTCAAGTGGCTACAGCCCAGTGTGTTTATGAAGTTCAGGATTTGCAGCAGGCTCAGCACAGTGGTAGTCCCCTCTGTTCCCACTGAACTTTCTGAGTGTTTTGCCATCATCTCATTCATTTGCAGAGAGCAGGAACAGCATTAAAGAGCTGTTCCAAAAAAATGTACAAGACCGTGTAAAACTGTAAAGAAAATGGGTATTATGAATACAGGTGTTACTGGGTTTTCCTTCCTCTAGTTCATCACAGTGTTTTTTTTTCGAGCAACACAGTTTACAAGCAAAAAGAAATGAAGCCTTAAGAATGTGAAGCTAAGAAAGAACAGGAATCTGCAAAAAAAATATCAGGATTGGGAAATTAAGTTTATATGCCTGGACAGCAAAACTGAGATCAGAAATTGGACTTTCAGCACAATTTTTTTATGAGGTAAGAGCAGTACCAAGCAGGAAGGAAAATTGGCAGACACTTTTTGGTCTCTCTGGCTCTCAGTGCTGGGCCATGGCTGCTGCCCAAGTGAGACTGGTCCCCTCTGAGCAGCTACGGCAACTCCACGGTACCGAAAGCTTGGAAGTGCCAGGGGACACCTCGCTCTGCCCTGAGAGGCTGGCCTGGGAGCTGGGACATCTGTCCTGCTTTCAAAAGTTCCTCTGAAAAGGACTAAATGCTAGCAGAATTTTGAAGTTATGTTATTGGTAATGTTGGGTACATGGCTGAAATCCAGAGGATGGATTTACAGCAGAGAATTAATAATATGTATGCTAAGAGCTCATTATGAATTCATGAAGTTCGTGTTTATGAAGGAATTCTTTTACACCTGCATGAATGAAACAGAGCAGGTAAATCCTTCAAGTACCTGAAGGGGGCTTATAAAAAAATGGAGAGCGACTTTTTACACAGGTAGATAGTGACAGGACAAGGGGGAACATCTCTGCACTAAAAGAGGGCAGATTTGGATTGGAGATTAGGAAAAAATCCTTCCCTGTGAGGGTGGGAGGCCCTGGCACAGGGTGCCCAGAGCAGCTGTGGCTGCCCCTGGATCCCTGGCAGTGTCCCGGGCCAGGCTGGACAGGGCTGGGAGCACCTGGGACAGTGGGAGGTGTCCCTGCCAGGGCAGGGGTGGGACAAGATGAGCTTTGAGGTCACTTTCAACCCGAGCCGTTCTGGGATTCTGTGGCACTTGCACACTGAAAGAAGCACGAGAGGAATATGAGCACAGGGTCCAACAGGATTCCATTTTCTGGCTGTTGTACGACTGTGACCTCGGGAAGATGTGAAGGGCAGCACTCTGGGCTGCAGGGTGTTTTTCCTTTGCTTGTTTAGCATTTGGTACGGGACAGAAGCTGTAACACTCATCGTTTTGAAGAATCATAGAGTCATTAAGGTTGGAAAAGACCTCCAAGATCATCAAGTCTTCAGCCACATCCTGCCAGGGTCACTAAACAAAGTGCCATGTACGCTTTTATTTTGAACAGCCCTGGACTCCACCACGTCCCAGGGCTGTTCCAATGCTTTGCCACTCTCTCAGTGAATTTTGTTTTCCTTATATCGAGCCTGAACCTCCCCTGGTGGAACCTGAGGCTTTTTCCTCTTGTCCTATCGCTTTTTATGTGAGAGAAGGGGTTGAGAGAGCCCCTGGTTCCACTCTCCTGTCAGGGAGCAGTGGAGAGCGAGAAGGGCCAGAGCTGCGGCCTGAGAAAGGCAGATGTCTATAAATAAAGTGCATCAGATGTAGAACCTGATAAGCAGAGAGGAGAGCGTGCAAAGTGTGCTCTGTGAGCCAAATGAAAACATATGGCTTGAGCTTGGGTTGTGAGCGCTGCAGTTAACACTGTAAAGGTTATCTGAATATTTTCCTGCCATAGCAAGAACCAAAATTATCCCTTTTATCCCAGAATTAGCAGAAACAAGAAAAATACAGACTCTGCAGGAGTCCATTTGCAGCCCCGTCCCCTGGGAGAGGAAGGGAGAGGGTGAGACACCCCTGACATTCAGCAGAGGAATCCCAGTTATGCCTCCCCTTTGCCAAGTCCAAATCTGTCTCTTTTGAGAATGCTGCTGGATTGGTAACGTTCAGCATCAAGGCATTTGTGCTCAGCAAGGCACTGGCTCCTAAATGGACGTGTCTGGGGCTGATTTCTGGGGGCAAAGGGAAATGAAGAGCCTTTCTCTCCTCCACCCACCCCGATGCACAAAGAGGACCTTTTCTCTAAAGCAATTTCTCCTTCACAGTTGCCCTAATCCAAGGACAGAGACTCACGTCCTTATTGGCCCGTGGAGGAGATCCCTGGTGCAGGTGCCTGAATTCTCAAAGCGGAGAGTGTGGGGTCATGGCTCCCCTTGCAAGGATCTCTATGATAGAATTCCTCTGGGTGGCTTTGGCTCCTCAGCCCAGAGATCCCAGGATGTGCAAGCGCTGCGTGGCTGCTGAGGAGAGCAGGTTGATATGCAGAGTCTATTCCCTGTGGCATCGGGACCGCCTGTGTAAATGACAAACCCAAAGAAGGTTTCCCACCTGTCCTGAGGCAAGTCCAAAGCCTGTCCGGCCCCTGGCAGAGAGCTCGGAGTGCCAGGGACTGACTCCTGGCTCTGTGTTCCCTCTGGCACCTTGCAGGGTCCAGAGCTGGCACAGGGGGTGTGAGGCACCTTCGTTAATGGAATGGGCCACCGTAGAACTGCTGGGAAATGAAGGAATTGAGAGGTATTCTGTGACGTTACAGATGAATTTCTCCATGTAGGAGCTGAGTAAATTGAAAGTAATTCAGTTGCTGAGGACCAGCGGCACCTCAGTGTGAGGAAGGCACTGTTCCCTCCGAGGCTGTGTAACTTCTCTGTTTGGTCCCTAAACATGCCTTTCTGCTGGCATTCCCTGCTCCCAGGGAAGGAACAGTACACACTACTGTTATTTCTAGTATTTTTTCAGGTTGCCAGAGAGACAGTTGTCTGTTTGCACTTTGCAGTCCTGGCATTTGGGCCCAGTTCCTCCAAGAAATAGTCAGAGGTGGGATTTTTTTTCTCTCAACCTTCACTGATTCCCCAGCATCCCATCTCCCTACCTATGCCCCCCGCTGTTGTTTCTCTCAGCGTTTGTAGAGCCCTGATCATGAGAGGGGAATCCTGGGACAGAAAGAGCGGGGGTCTGGTCAGGATCTGCTCCTGGGTAGAAGAACCTTTTGTCGCAGACAAAGTTCCTGGCGTGGAAGGTGCTCCTGCTCCCCGCTCTTGCTCCGTGGCCATGCCCAGCGCTGGAAAATGTGGTGCTGCGGGCGGGTGGGCGCTGGCGCTGGCCCAGGACCATCCTTCAGCTGTGCACGGCTCTCCAAACACAGATAAAAGAGCTTCCCAGCTAGGAGCATGTGCAGTCTAAGTAATGTGAGAGCCAGAAATACCCAGGAGACTGATATTCAGTGAGGAAAAAGGAGATGCTTTCTCAGAACGCTGAAGAAAAGCAACAGATACACATCACTAGACAAGGGTGGGTAGATATTTTCATGTGTAAGACCAAAGTGGGAGACAGTGAGAAGCTGAGCCTAGGAAAAGGAGAGTGCTGTTCTGTACTGCTGTGGGCTGCGATGCAGGAATGGCAGCAGAGCACAGCAACTGCTGCAGACGGAGCGACAGAGACAACGCTGAGAGCTCTGCCTCTGCAACACAGTCTGCGCTGAGAACACATGTTGCTAGGGAACTTTTATATTAAAAGGCATTCATCTTTAAACCCTGGGAACATAGTAATAGCTTCTCCTCTGTGCTGGGGAAGCTCTTTTAATGTCAGTCCTGACGTTACAGAGACAAGTAATATGTGAGAGGGAGAAAAATGCCTTGAATTATCTTGGGCAAAGATTAAAATCCAACATTATTTTTAGATAGCTTGCAGGGTTTAACTGAGGTTTAGTCATTCTGGTCTGACTAGCAAGACACTGATGAAATGTAGAATCCTACAGCCATAGAATCTGCTGAGCTGGGGGGACCCTCAGGGATCATCCAGTGCAGCCCCAGCCCAGCACAGACTCCCAGCAATCCCACCCTGGGCACCCCTGGCAGCGCTGGCCAAACGCTCCTGCAGCTCTGGCAGCCTCGGGGCCTCAACCATTCCCTGGGGAGCCTGGGCAGTGCCCAGCACCCTCTGGGGGAAGAACCTTTCCCTAAGATCCAATTTAACCCTGCCCTGGCACAGCTTCATGCCATGATGGCCACGGTTTGTTTGAGAAGATGTTCGATGGAATAAGAATTTAAATGTGTCTGCAAAAAGGTTCAGTTATCCCAACTCAGAAAATAACTTTGACTTCAAGAGTCAACAGGCATCTGGAGAGGAGCACAGGGAATCCAATTCCTTCAGGTTATCACATTGTCATCCAGGGGTTTTCTGCCTTTCAGTGTTCCCATTTCATACAAGTTCCATACACAAGGCTCAATAGCTCGTAGATTCTCCTTCAAAAAGCATCAAATCTCTTGAGGTAGGTTTCAAACATGCTTCCAACATTTTTGTGATGGCACACCACATGTGTCCTGCCCAGTACACTGTGGGCACAGAAGTGAGCAACACCAGATGTTTGTGGCCCAGACGTGTGTGTCCATAGAGGCACAGGAGAGTGACACTTGCATGGTTCACCTCATGGAAAAAAGGTCTGCAAAAAGCTTGCAAAATTGTACACCACCATGCTTGCCTTGTTAGCAGATCGGTTTGAATTTCTTGGTCTATTTTTATGAAATCTAATGTAGCGGTATTACAGGAAAAACATTTATTACATGTTTGTCAAAATTACCTGTAACATGCAGGTGTCCTTGATGTGGTTTTGAAGTGAGAAGATCACTGAAATATTTGGCAGTAGAGCTAAGTAGACAAATATGCACTCCATTAACAAAGAACTCATTATTTCTATTCATATATTTCTGTGAAATATTTATCTAATGATATACATTTTAAAGGACATGCTGTGTCTACAGCTCAAAACACAGATGCACATGGAGCTGGACTTTATGATCCTTGTGGCTCCCTTTCAGCTCAGGATATTCCATGGCTCTATGGTAACCAGCGGGATGGATGAGTAGATCCGTACTGCAGGATTGCAAGTGGAATAGTGCATGGACAATAATTATATCGCAGGGAATCTTCCCCTCAGTGCTCCACGCACCTGCCACGTGTGAGTTAGAGAACATGGGCAGCTGCACACTTAATTATGGCAGCCCGAAGGAGACCAGCTCCTCTGAAACCATTCCGATGCTCCGATGTTATGGCAACACCTTCTCTCTTATGCCACTTGGTGGAGCTTAGTGATTCTGGCTCTCACATACATCGCTTTGTAAACTTACTCTTCAGTTGCACAACCTTTTGTCCCCCTGTCTTGAAAATGGGCCAAATGCCTGTCCAGAAAGTAAACCCAAAACTGTGCCATAAATCTAATGAGCAAGATGCTGGTGCCCAGCTGCAAATGACTTTGGTAATCATCTCTTCTGCTCTTAAAAGCGGTAAAGCATGTATTATGTTAATTTCAAAGAAAAAGTTAAAATATGGGCTTAGGACCTTTGAATTTATGATATGTAGGATGAGAGATGGGTAGAATTACATCACATTTGGTTTATTTTTCAGATTTAAAATCGTATTTTGATTTCCCTTGCAGATTTTTGGGATGTGTCTGGGGGGGAGACCTCACATTTGTTTGAAAGCTTGTTTTTACTCAACAAGCACACGGACAGTAAGCAGATCCACAATTAAACTGGGAAATTATTATATCACATGCCAATCCTGCCTTCATTTAAATCAATGGCCAGTCCGTGCAATTAAACCAGAACTGGGACCTTGGCTCAGACTTAGCACTTGTGCTTAGAGCCTACCTGGAAATTCAGGGCATTGCACCAATTTCACTCTGTTGTCGTCTAAACTATCTATTGTTAAGTATAAATTAGTTGCTTTACAAATCTTACAGAGTTTTAGTTTTGTATGTTTGTCCAACACTTTACTTATTCTAAATTATCAGACAAATACTACTGTCCAATGAATGATATCTGATGTTTTGAAAATACTGAATTTTAACACCTGAACCGGAACTCCAGACCTTGGTGTTTGGTACCCACAGTGAGATACGTTGCTTTTACTTTTGGAGGTGTGTTGTAACAAAGAGGTCTCAAAGGCTTTTCCTAAACCCCTCCTCAGGCAGGATGCTGAGTGTCTACGCAGAGATCAAGGGTTCATGTGCAGCCTTTTGCTGCTGTCAGGGAAAAGAAGGAAAAAGAACAAAGGACTCAGCCCTGGCATCTATTGTCTGTGGTTTGAGGTGTCTTCAATGGATTTTCTGGCTTCCTCTTGGGAGCTGGAAATGGTAATTGGAGTTTCTTTACACCATGGTATTTCTCAATTTCTTTTTTGTTGTGCTGGACTGACAGATGAGAAGGAAATTTTCACATAGCAATGTGTCATACATATTCATCAAATACTAAAAACTGGTAATATATCAACGTCCTTCTGAAGCATTGTTTTACAAGGCCTAAGAGTAAGAGCAAAATTCTATCAGGAGCTCTAAAAGCAGCTCCGAGCTGGCTGTGACTCTCTGCAACACACGTGCACCAGTGGCTGGTGTCCAGTGTCTCTCCTCTGATTCTTATTACAAGAAAAAAGCCACACACGTAATTCTGCCCAGAAGGATGATGCAGCTTAGATAGAGTTAGCCTGGAGAAAGGGAGGCTCAAGGAGGGGCCTTTTCCCTCTCAGGAGGGTGTAGCCAGGTGGGGTTTCTTTTCTCCCAAGTAACAGGTGACAGCACAAGAGGAAACAGCCTCAAGCTGCCCCGGGGGAGGTTTAGGTTGGGTAATAGGGAAATTCCCTCACTGAAAGACTTGTCCAGCTCTGGCACAGGCTGCCCAGGGCAATGGCAGGGTCACCATCCCTGAAGGGATTTAACAGAGGCGTAGATGTGGCACTTGGGTTGCTGGTGAACAAGGCTGTGCTGGGTTAATGTTGGACTTGACGAGGGCTTTCCCAGCCTCACTGATTCTATGACTTTTTCAGATGTTTGCAGGGGATCCAGCAGAGAGAAGAGCAAGATTATGCTGAGCAACTGCATGAGATGGCACAGGGCCACCTCTCCTGTACAGCCCCCACTCCACATCCCAGCACGGAGTCCATGGACGGACCTCTTCTCCCCTTTGTGCTGCCTGCTTTGCAGTGGTGCCCTGCCACGCCAGCAGAGCAGTCAGGACTGGAAGCCCTGGTCATGCATCTCCGGTGTCGTGTGTCGCAGTCACCTTGGGACTGCAGAAAGTTCCTTGTCCTTGTTGTGACCCCTAAAGAGGCTCGGAGCTCTGTGTGTCCATGTGGTGACTCCCCTCAGGAAGCCAGGGGTGTTTGCTGCTCACCTGACAGTGCTTAAGAATGCAGTGTGAGGGCACCAAACAGGAGGCTTCTCGAGAGGAGGGTGGAGGACGAAGCCTGTCTGGAGCACAGGCGTTGGCTCCTCAGGTCTTTTGCTGCCATCCGTGTGTGACAGTTTCTATATTACTTAAGTGGTAAACCTTTGTAAATATTGTTTTAACTTCAGGTCAGTGCCATAGGAGAGGTGCTGGTGACTTTTGACTGTTTCCCATGGTTCAGAGTCACTGGAACCAGAGAGGCAATGGGCGCAATCCTGGCAGCACGGCGCCGGTTCTGACTCGTTTGTGACAGGAGCCCTTCACTAAACGCACAGGGCAGGGAGGGAGCGTTTTGTGCTGGGGTTTTGTGCTCTCACCACTTCTTCAGTTCATGGAAAAACCAGGATCAAAGAGCTTAGTGTAACGAGCAGTGTTGCGTGGAGACGAGATCAGCAGATGTTCTTATTAAAGTTGGAAGAACTTATGCCCCATCTTTCATGTTAGGAAGAATAATGGCACTGTCTTTATGTCTTAAATCTGCCTATTTTGCA
Source organism: Pomatostomus ruficeps (assembly GCA_013400735.1). Classification (NCBI taxonomy): domain Eukaryota; kingdom Metazoa; phylum Chordata; class Aves; order Passeriformes; family Timaliidae; genus Pomatostomus; species Pomatostomus ruficeps. The sequence continues at coordinate 1,085 of VYZT01050361.1, read as the reverse complement.
ACACAATGTATTAGGTGGGCTCTTTGATAAAATACAGCTTCATGCTAAAAATAAAAAGTAAAGGCTATTCACTTGCTCAACTTAAACATTAACATTTTGGAAAGTCCTAACCGTGCTATTAAGTGTCACATTCAACTCCTTGATTTGGTCTATTTTGCTCTATTCCTTGTTTTGAGCTGATTCTTACATTGCTCTTTCCATCCATTTTGTTTTCATTATAAGGATACCTGAGGGATCATAGCAGGAAACAGCACAAGAAGTGGAAGAGGTTTTCAAAAAACCCAGTCTGCTCTTTTAACTCTTGCAATCCCTGTGGCCACGCAGGAGCACTGGGAAATTAATTGGGTCATTCATTTGGGTTTATGGCAGGCTGAAAGCCATTGTTTTCTGGCAAAGAAAAGCAGATAAATAATTAAATACAAACTTTGGAATTATGCATTAATTTTAAAACAACTATTCATCATTGGTCAGATTTGGGAAGGGAAAGGTGACAGGCTGTCTTTCTGAAAAATAAACCTCATGTTCGTCAAGTGGCATGGAGAGATGACACTCTATGTAAATCACAGAATTGTAAAATTACTGTATTTTTGCTGAGTGAGCTGCCCTTCAGGGAGGCCTGCACACAGTTCCCTGGGCACAGCTGGCTCCTGGGCCGGGGAGCAGCAATCACACCTCATAAATCCATACAGCAATGAAGATACTGCCCATTAACTTCAGTGCAGCGCCATTAAGCTTGTTTATTTAAGGAACCTGAGAGGTAATGTGGTGGCATATTGTTATGCCTATTAAAATCTGTAGGAATTAAAAACACGGAACATTTTTTCAGTGTACACTTGTCATGCATGTTAGAATGATGTGTTGTTCCAGTGTCACGCTGCAGGGCAAGCAAAGATAAATGGAGCTCAGCCCCTCCTGGGGAGGGTGACACACACCCTGGCTGCTGGACGCTCCCCGACCTGCAAGGTGAGTCTGCCAGCACCATCCATCATCTTGGCGTACAGAGGTGCTTTTTACACCTTTGTGATTAGTTTGTATTAACTCAATGTCTCAGAATCACAGAGTCAGAGTCATTAAGGTTGGAAAAG
>VYZT01050357.1:1168-25130 GCA_013400735.1 Pomatostomus ruficeps | reverse complement strand
TCAGCAACATTTCTCTTATCCACCAGTTGTTATATTATGAGCTTCCTTTCTTGTGTCTGGGGAAAACAGGATGTCTTGTTTCCTTTTTTTTCCTTTTCTATTGCAATATTTGCAAGATCTCAGCCAGAATGCCTGGGACAAAAAAAGGCTTTGATATAAAAACGTGTAAGTGCCTCAGTTTGTTATTTTGGTGACTTTCCTTGTATAAATTGATTTGTGTTCTTTTCAGATCAGCTGTCATCACTTGCACATTCCTCAGTGTTTTGATTTGATTTAACCCCCATAGGTGGTTAAGCAGCATACACTCTGCCTGCCTGTGTGTTATCAACACTGTTTTGCTCACAAATCCAAAACATGGCACCATGTGTGTTGCTATGAAGAAAATTAACTCCCTCCTAGCCAGATCCAGTACACTCAGGAAAAAAATATAGCCTTGAAAGCTTGTGAACGTCTTGATATAGAACTTAAAAAGGCAATGCTTTTGCTGGCATACAGTGAAATAGAGGACTAAAGGTAAACTGAAACAAGGTAATTTATGGTGTCCAGCCATCAAGTATTTGGTAATTTCTTTTTCCATTTCACCAATTTTCTTTTTCTACACAAGGCACTAAGTTTGAGCAAACTTGCTGTGCGAGTGGTAGTATCAGAGAGCTGTGTAGGAGTATGAAATTTGTTTCCAGGATTAAGACATGTCAGGCTGTTGACTATCTTAAAATCAAATAGTGACTGCATTAAGACTTAAGTACTGGCTACTGTTTCCATGAATGAATAGTGAGAGGGTTGATAACAATAGAGAAAAATTTCCTTTCCACAGCTGGGAAGTTTTTTCCAGGTTTAACAGTCCTCACACACCCCACCTCTTTCAGCAGTGACTGTCACTGTCCTGCCACTGTGACCCATCACATTGCCTGTATTTTCCACTGCTAGGCTGGTTTGTCTGGCAAAAGGCACTGATCCTAGAAAATATCTCTCTGGGAGCAAAGAACTGCAATTGTGCATAGGAATAAAAAGTTCACTTAAAAAATATCCTTTGGTTCTTCTGTTGGTTGCTAAGGAGTGAACTGGGGAAAGGTGAGCTGCAGATTTGTGGTCTGCCTCTAAAAGAAGCAGCTTAGAAATGTGTTGTGGTTTGACCGTGGCTAAGTGCCAGGCACTCATGGCCTAACCTAGACTAACCTAAAACCCCACACCCTGCCCCTTCCTTGCACTGTTAGTAAAAAAGAAAGAGAAGTAAAAAGTTTTAAAAAAAGTGTCTTCTAAATGTTTAGTTTATTTCTCATATCCTCCTTCTAACTCTAGTAGTAATAAATTTCACTTTACAACTTAAGTTAAGCCTAGTTTGTCCTTAAAGCATTTTCTCCCAGTTCCTTATCTCAACTCATAAACCTTTAAGTTAATTCCCTGAGGTTTTTTTCCCCCCCCCTCTCCTTCCCTCCTCTGCCCAGCTGTGGCAGGGGAGGGAATGAGTGAGTGGCTGCCACGAGTGCCTGGCACTTAGCCGGGGTCAAACCATGCCAAAATGTTTACTGTTAGTGGAGGGGCAAAATGAGTCATAGAGAACAAGAACCCTTTCTCTCCCAGAGAGGATCTTGCTTGGTCAAGCTGGTGCACACTGGTGTATGATGCATATGGCAAGCCTGCATTGCTGCTGCATCTCTGGAAACTTGCCCTTAGCAAACCTCTCAGCAGTAATGTCTTTTTTAATGTCTTACCTTCTGCTCCTCCCCAAAAAAAAGGTGATTCTTGCGATTTCAGGGCCAAGAAGACAGTTGTTGCCTTCTTGCTTCTTTTGTAAGAAGGGAATACCATGGGTGGGAAGCCTTGATGTCACAAGAAACCTGACTGACATGCCACAGATGTGTCTGACCAGTGGTGAAGATTCGTTATATCATCATAAATAATTTTCTACCTAGTGGAAAATGCAATATGCTGAGCATTTTCATTCTGAATGTGAAAAGTTAGAATGCCTGAGAGAAGTTCTCAAGTAATTTTCCCAGTTAAATATCCTTTTGATTTGTGTCACTTCAGTGGTTGCTATATGAAACAGTCATGTGAGCTCACTTCAGTATGGAAAAATAATTTCTCCCTTTTGGAGGATTTCCCAGTATCCAGGCCTGACTGTGAACTGGAAGTCAAATCACCAGGCAGAGTTTTAATAATCTAAGGATATCTTGTTATTTTTGTTTGCTCATGAAATTGGAGTACAGAATCACTAGAAAGCTTGAAACAAACAGGGAAGTTGTTATGCTAATTACCTGTTAATGCAAGAGCAGGTTCAGGTAAAGGTTTAATTGTCTATTAATAAACTATTAGCATGCTGACATAATTTGGATTAGCTTGTTTTCTGTTCCCCCTTTTCTTGTAGGGGAATCTTATTTGAAATTATTCAGCCAAGTGTTTTGAACTGGTAGGGAAAAGAAGAAATGTAACTGGTATTACTTTTGACTCACATGAGCATCTTTAAGGTTTCAAGCTGTTGCTATTTTACCAAGCTTTTAAACAAAGCACTTAAACAAAGTTGCAGTCTTCCATCTAGCACTGTTCTCTTCCTGAATTCCTGGAGTTTAGTTCTTAGCTTCAAGAGGAGGGGCAGTATTTGCCAAATTGTTCTGCTACAAGCAAAACTACAAGCCTTTCTTAGCTGAATTGGGGAAAGATGTCGTATGTTTGATACTTCATGGTCCCAAAACCCAAGTCCATTTGCATGCATGTGAGGAGTTCTAGATATTGAAAAAATTCCCTACATTGCAGTTGGCATGTGTAGAGTTTATAATGGCACAGGCTCTAATTTGAACAAAGTGGGTTTGCATATTCAGTGCAAGAGAAAAACCTGCCTGGTTTGTTGCTGGAATTTCATCATTCCTTTTTAAAGACAGAAATAATATAAAAATGTTTTCATGCAAAGGAGCCCCTTGTAGGGGCTATAGAAATGTGAGAGGTTTTTCCCTTGTAGGCTAGTAAGGAATGTTTGCTTAATAGGATAGTAAATTAAGGCAGGAGTTTATAAGGACTCTTACTAATTAAATATCCATTGCTGCTAATAGGTAGCCAGTTCTACAGTGGAAGATGGCATCAAACATCATGTGGCAACTCTGAAATTTAATATGAGACAGTAGAAGCATATTTGTAGAGGACTACAGAGATTTTTAGAGGTCAGTACCTGGCTGGCCAAATAATGAACTAGTAGTTACCATTATACTGTAACCTTATTGCATATACCCCAATTACAATGTTACCATAGCCTATTCTGCCACCAAATTGCGTTCTCCCATGAAAATACCAACCATAGTCCTAGAATTGCCAAAATATTGATGCCACTAGTATGGATAATATAACTTTGTGAATCTGTTGTGATAGACAGAAACTAGCCTCATTTATTTCTGTGTTTTCTTATATTAAAAAGAATGAAAGTTTGTTATTTCCAATTTATTATATTATGATATTTTTCTGCTTAGGATAATTTTAGATTAAAAGAAACATGCTTCCTTAATCATCATTGCTATTGGAAGCAACACCAGTAAAATTGACCAGTTCCTGTTGTAATAAAGGTTTATAATATTTCACTCATTACTCACACTTTAATTTATTTCAAGCATATTAAAATGCAACAGAGCAGGTGGAGCAGCACAAAGGCATTTAAAAATGCAGAACTTTTCTCTCCCTCTCTCTCTATCTCTCTCTCTCTCTCATTTTTGGTTTTTTTTTTTTTTTTATTTTTTTTCTGCAAGTGCAGTAGATTTCAAGTTTCCATCTCTGCAGACTCAGTGGGAATTTTTGCTGGCTGGGTGACTCCACCAGCAGCACAATGGTATTTTTCAGGGAATGCTGTATCCAGCAGGGCTGCATAGAGAGAATAATTTGTAAGCCCGTCTGTGTGAGCTTATGCTGGTAATGCCAGTACCCAGTTCAAGCAAACTTTGCTGACTCTGGTGTACTCCATGTGTATCTGAGAGAGGGGGCTGAGCACCATCTTGTGGTGCAGCTGGAGATTTTGTAGTCTCCTCTCAGTTCATGTGCTCAGCAGCTTAAACACCTCTCCAAAGTGATATGATCATTTTGCATTTGCTATGTTATTGATTTCTACCTGTGAAAGGGTTGAAGGTGTGTTCAGAGCACTTTGTAGAAAGCAGGAAAGATGATGATCTATGGCAGAGCTGTGTGAGACTGGAATGCAAACAGGTGCTTGACAGTAGCACTGGGCTACCATATGTGTTATGCTCTACAGGAAGCAAGTAACTCTGGCAAAATGTGGGCTGTACCACAGGCCAGCACTAACCAGCACAGCAAACAACTGCGTGCTCTGCTTCCTTGAAGTTGTTCCTTTTTGCCTGAGATGAAAACATCTGATGCCATGCAGCTTTGTGCCTTGGAAGCTACAAACACAACAGTGGAGACTGAAGGGATTGCCAGGCCGTAGCAGAAACTACTGTTCAGAGACTCTGACAGCTACAGCAAATCAGGTCATCCTAACTTCAGTATTCTTTCCTAGGGCTTACATCCACATCCTGTGGATACTGTACTGCATTTAAAACATTTGTATCTGCCACCTGCATCTGGTTCAAAAAATATGGTTCAGGAAACCTAGTGATTACTAAGATCAGGCTTGATATAATAAGAAAAATGTGCATGTATAAGTATGTACAGAACATCCTTAATAAAATATATCATTTGCAATGCCTATAGAAATGTTTAACTCCTCCTGAGACTGGAAATTTCATAGAATACTTATGGAACTGAAGGATATTCTAATAATTTATATGGAAATTTGGATAGTCCTTCATCATAGGAACAGCCAAGAGTGAATGTGAGGCAGCTAGGCTAAGAAGATACAGAAAATATTTATTAAACAGAGTTATATTGTCATAGCTGATACTCAGTCACTCCTAACTGGTCGTGAATTCAGAAAGCGGTTTCCTTGATTAAGCACTGAAGTGCCTTGGGTTCAGGTAAAATCCTTAAAAGCGTGTTAGCCCAGAGTTGATTGTAATGTACTGTAGCAGCCATATCTGAACATAAAGGCTGTAGAAACCAAGGGCAGCACATGGAAGACATGATGTTGCTTTAAAGCCAAATCCTCAGCTGAAGCAGCTGGAACCTCTTTGAGAATTCTGAGTAGGAGTAATTAAAATATAAATATGGAGTCCATTTTAAGCTAATATTGGAATTGCATCTGATGTTCATTTCATAACAAAACCCCCTGACTTTAAATTTCTACAAGATCTTATTCTTTGCTTTACCATAAATTCAGTCTGATAGTTTCTGGGCTGACCCAAGGTAAACTTGAGAAATCAGTGTGTTTCACCATTTACATAAAGAGTGACTCTGGCAAGGGAGCTTTTGAAAAACAGGATGAAGAACTTAGGCTCTGAAATTTGTTTAGGGAGCCAAAGGGCTGGATAATGTTTCCTATCAAATTTTAAAGTGTGAATGTGTTAGGTGGATTGTGGGAGAATGTTACTCCGAAAGAGTGCCAGCCACCTCCCTTACTAGGGGAAACAGAAAAGTAAAAGATACTTTCTTGTTTCAGGTAAAGTTTGATGCACCACAAGGAAATATTTCTTCCTTATTTTGAGAGAGGTATTTTTCTGCTTTGCCTTTCCAAGCAAAGCCTTTTTGTCCAATTCACTCAAATGGAGTTAAAATACAAATCTATTCCATTTCCTCTTTTTATAGTTTTCAAATGTGAATTAGCTCTGTATTGTAAGGGGAAAAAAGCTGGCTTTCTGTCATTCTGATTGCTGAAACTATGGTTTTTCAGTAGTCCATTAGAAGGTTATTAAGATGTTTTTCTACTTTAGCTCTATGTTGCAGAGGTACTGAGTGTAGTCAGCCCTGTCAGATTTCACAGGATTTTAGATGTTCAGCATTTGTGAAGAATCAAATCTTAAGGCCTTAAGAGAGCTACTCCCAAATACTATGGGGAAATTTTCAGAACTGAAAGTATGACAAGTGAGAGGTTCTGTATATTTTTTTCCTGTTGTGAGGTAAATGAAGTAAATCCAAGTTCTTGGTACAGGTATGTCTTCATGTTGGAAGACTTGCCTAATTCAAACACCACGATCTGAATAATTTAGGTCTGAGAAGACTGAGGCTCTTAGTCACTTAGCTTTGAATGCAAAACTGTGTGTTTTAAAGTATTACAGATTTACTTCTGGGGACCTGTATCATGTTGAGACTCCATGGGCAAATGTGAATATGTTTTCATGTAAGATTTCTGCTTTGCTTTTTCTGAGTGGACCAGAAATGTAAAAGAAACATCACTTACCTGAGAGCTTTGGGAATATAGAAAAACTTAGAGATACCTGTAGAACTGCACTTCTGATAAACTAAAGGAGGGATGTGTAGTAAAATATTTTAACCCACTTCCCTTTTTTTCTGTGGAGGAACAGTAACTGACTCTGAAAATGGGCAAAGGCTTTCTTTTAGCATCTCTTTTTTGATTACAGCACTGAAAGGATATTTGATTCTGTTTCATAATGGGTTAAGATTTGAGCCTAAAATTATAAATCCTTTCTGAGGAGTTCTTAAGCATATTTTTATCTTTATAGTATTATACTGATGCTGATTATTTAATACTTACAAGGTTGCAACAGTGGTGGAATTACTATCACCATGGAATTAGTGAAGGACAGAATGTGCAGAAGCAGTAGCAGTGGCATTATGAGCTTTCAACCCCGCCCTATACAGTACTATTATTCAAGCATTTCTGACAGTGATGGAAAGCTCTGTTGTAGCCATTCAACCCTGGTGCTACTCTGCAAGTTTTAGTAGAGAGGGAAGTAGGAGCAAAAAGGAAGATGATGCATTCTTGCTCGCTCCTGTTTCCTTACTGCACTAATAGTATATGGAAATATCCAACTTCTACTTTTGTAAGGATATGTGACTGAATTTATTGCCAGTTCACTTTTTGGAAACCTGCAGGCTGCATACTGATTGAAAGAAAAGTCCTTAGCTACTATATAGAAGTATACCTGAAACTGGTCAGCTAGGGATAAAACACTACCCATGAAATGTGAACACTGTTAATTGCATCAGTACTGAAAAAACCTCACATTCAGTCTCAGGTGACAATAGTTTCAGATCTTTTGCTTCTAGGTAGCAGTAAGTCTTCTGAAACTGCAGTAGATCCAGTGTAAAACCTGTACAGATTTTGCAAGGGCAGAGAAAAATCTAGGAAGAAATTTCACAAGAGTATTGAAACCACATTTCAAAATCAGCACTTTCTGAAGAGAATTGTCTGAAGTGCTAACAAAATCACTGGCATACAATTTCCCTGGCTACAGACACAGAGGTGATGCAAACTCAAACCCTACTTTCTAAGCATCAGAGACTGTAGGGAAGTTTGAGTCAGTTCTTACTGTCATTCAGTAAAGAAAAACTCAGAGTGGAAAATCAGGTGGTTATTAGTGTTGCACATTGTTCTGCTTACTGTTAATTTATAAGAATACTATTAGTGAACAGGTCATAAACGTTCATTTTGCTGTGGAACTGTTGATCTAAAGAGCCAGATGTTTCTAAATCACTTTAACCACCAGTCCACTGCCCCAGTTCTGTTCCTGTTTGGTCGGTCCGTACTGCAGACTTATTTTCCTCGAGCATTGAGATTTCTCTCTGTGGCTTCTAGGATTTCCACAGTGGCTAAAGATGGAGCCTAGCACCCCAGATAGTGCTCCTCAGTCCTACTTCACTTCCACAGCCTTCTACTGTGGCCAGCTCTTCTATGTTCACAGGCAAGATAGACCAGAATACTTGTATTTGGAAAGGATAAGGCAGTTTTGGTAGGTGAACTAATTTACATCCATAACCTGATTACTACCTAATATCAGAGAATACCAGTACGTTGACATAATAGATAGGTAAGTCCATCCTTGCTTCGATAAAAACATCATCTTGATGGCCTCAGAGCAAAGGATAGTACTACTTCTGTTTTGATATTAAGTGCCTCATGTCTGTATGAAGAAAATCCTAGTTTGAGTTCTTGCTGATAAGAACAGTATCCATGTATGGATAGCCATATATTTTTACAGGATGGCTTAGAGACAGAATCTGCTCTGAAGATTTTATTGTCCAAGTGTGTTCAAGCATAAAAGGCATAGAGGGAGTATATGGGCATTCACATTTAGACTAATGATTAAATTAAGCAGTATTTAGTTTGTTGAGACTAGTCTCTCTTTAGTCAGCCGTGAGGACTAAGCTCTTCCAGAGAATGGTCTGAAGCTGGAAGCTAAGTCAGCTTCCTCCAGTGGGAAATTTGGAGCCACCTGCATCTTCTGACTGATTATCAGGAGCATTATCTGATCGAGGCTTCTCAAATCAACATCACCACGCGGTCCCCAGATAATAATAATAATAATCTCTTAATAAATCTGCAGTATCTAGACTTTGGGCAAGTCATTTATTTATCAGAATTTCATCTTTCCAGTGGTGTGCAGCTAATAATAGTCGCCTTCTTGCCAGAAGGCTTTAGGAACTGAAATCATGAATGTCTGTAATAGCTTTAATATCATAAGTACAAAGGTATTGTGCAAATATATTTAGTGCCTCTGAAAGAATTGTGAATTTCTGTTTATTAACCACAACATTACAGTAATAAGTGGCAGTAAGATGAAATGTTTTTCAAAATGTTAAAGGCCAGATTGTCTGGCTGGTTCATTTTGGTGGAATCACAGCAGGCAAATTTTTCCCTTTTATGTGTGGCAATTAATTTCCTGAAAGAAATCAACATCCATGACATACGTGTCATTTTAGATGTAGTTATTTAGCTAGAGATACCATCAACTCAATGAAAAATGCCACACAAATGGGAAGAAAAAAAGCCAGATTAAACTGCAATAAATAAAATTAACTTAAATGAGCAGGAAAATATGGACTTATTTACAAGAATAAGTGTGTGTAATGTTCTATCCATACATGACCAAATCTTACCATGAAATTTGAAAGTGTAATTAGCAGTTGTTTCTCTCTTCTGCTTTGATTTGCCTGTATTTGAAATCACATTGAAGGAGATAACTGTGTTTCTTGTGCCAGTGCCTTAGTCTTCAGAAACAATGAAATTATAGACCTGATCCTTAAACGACAGTGAAACAAGTGCTCAGTCTCCTGCATCAGCAATAACTGGGCTGTTGTAAACGTGGTTAAGATGTATGGGTTTATAGACTTGGTATTTATGCAGTGTACTTCAGATTCAGTTGTAATTTCCATAAAAATGACAGAATAATTAGGCCAGAATAATGAGTTTGACATTGAGAAATTATATTGGCTTGCACAAAATTGCATATCTCTCTTCTGGCAGGCTGCGACATCGGCAGACAGAGTAACAGGTTACCTGGTTTATGATTCTCTCCATATATGATATTTTGCTTCTCTCATTACTATACACCAGAACTAGGTAGCTACCTTACAGACATGACAGTCTCTTAGTTGCTGTAGGAAGAAATACTAAAGCTAAAATTTGCTTGTGTGCTAAAAATGATAATTCTTTAAATAAAAGCAGAGATGATGCTGACCTTGTGCCATGACAGTATGATCTGTTTACCCTGTTAAATGTTCTGATGAGTTTTATGTCAGTGTGGTTTTCCTTTGGCCCATGTACTGGGAAATGTCATTACAGCTGTGACTGAAGCTGTGCCTGTTCAGATGGCTTTCTCTTTGCACTCATGGAAATATCTAGAGTTGTGGTCCTGTGGTTTACCTTGGAAAGCGGCAGGAGGTCAACAAAACACTGCTGGCATTAAACTTCACAGCTTTGGTGAAGTTCTTGTCTTGGAATCTGAGATGAAACTAAAGTGGGTTGCTACTGATATTTTTTTCTGTTATGTAATTATGGCATAGGCATCTTCATGTTATACAGGAGTGTTCATGTGACTATCCACTCTATACATATGTACACATACAACTCTATACAGATGATACTAGAGTTTTTCTGGTTTTAATAGTGTCTCCTGGCATTTCATTCCATATGCACTTACAGAGAGAGAGAGAGAGATGTATGTACATACAAGGCCTAGTGACACCCATGTAATTGGAATATGATTCTGTTTCTTACTGGAGTAAGAAGGCAATATTCCTTTTGAATTTGAGTCAGAAGCACAAAGGCAAGTATTATCAGGAAAAAGAATTGTAATGTGCATCCCATATAAAAGAATGAAATGAGTTCTTGGATGAGGTTTGAAAAGATGTGATAGCTAGGTAAAAGAGGCATGGAGGAAATGCAGAGGAAGAATACTTTTTATCAGAAGAGACTAAATTATATATGAGGAGATGGAAAGAGATTGAAAAGAGGCCAGTTTTAAATAACAAGTGAAGGTGAAAGATCTAAAAATAAAGAAAGAAACTGTAGTTTTGACAAGGTCAATTTTAGATGTCTAAGAGCAGAGAGCAGTCATTTTTTCACTGTTGGGATCATCAGAAGTATATGAGAAGAGAGGGTCATCTGGGTCATGAGAATAGAATATTAATTTTTTTTTAAATGAACAAGTATTCTCAAGTCAGAGCAGAGAGACAATGAGGACTTGCACTTCTCATCTGGGTGTTTTATATGTAACATGAGGCAAGTTTGCTTCCAAATTTACTCAGCTTGGTCTTAACCTGTTTGTTTTTTGAGCCCTCGTACCTTGAGAATAATTGCTCTCTGCCCTTCTGTAAATAACCCCAAACAATAGCAGAGCTTTGACAGCTGCTGCTTTGATCTGAACATACAAAGCAACGTCCAAGCAGCCTTGGAATAGAAAAGAGGAAATCATGCTCAAAAACACACCATGTGTGTGCACGTAATTTTTGTTATAGATTTGAGTCATTTTTCTTTACCTCCTGACTTCTGGGAGAGCCTCTGTCTTTAGAATTTCTCTGCTGCAATTGCTGAACACTCTTGCACAGTGTATGTTCACTGAGTGCATCTATCAACTGGTGTATGGGCCTTAATGGTTCTGCATGTTTTTGTGTCTTTACAAAATCTATCTATCTTGCAAGTCAGTCAGTCATTTGGTCTTTCACTCTGTCTAATCTTTTTTTTTTTTTTTTATTGATCTGTTCATGCCAAGGGTACAGAAGTAAGAAGCCATTTTAACTGCTCTGTAAATAGCCAGCTAAGCTTGCATGTCCTGTCTTTTCAAGGCAGGTCTAAGACTGTGTTTTTACTTTCACAAAACCACTGCCAAAAATGTAAGTGGGTGCTAATGTAGAGAGATTTTCATCAAGAGCAAGTATTTTCTGGTCTAGATAAAAATAAGCACCAGATTTAAAAATCTGTGCCTAGCATTGCTCATTGAACTTTGCTTTCTCCATGGCATTCTGTGTCTTCCATGGCTTTAGCTGCTTTTTCCTGAGGGAAAGATGCAAATTAGGCAGAAAGTGTCAGTGAAGTTCACTTTCTACAGCTTTTGGGTAGCTTGAGACAAAAGTTGGGGTGCCACTGCAGCAACTAAATGCAGGCACAGGAGGTACATCAAGTCACATGAAAAGACAAGGACTTTGGATTCCCAGTGAAGATAAGGGCAAATGTGGCTCCACCAGCTGAGTTATCCAGGATCATTGCTGTCCTCCATACCCTGTCATCAGCAGTGCAATGACTGCTGGTATCCAGTGCTCTTTCCCCAAGTCTGCTTTCAATCATTTCAAAGGAGACTTTACTCTTTAGTACTAACAAACAATGAGTTCACTTGCTTAGCAGAAGGGACTAAGAAATCCATTTAATTTTTCTATTCTTTCCAATGTTACTCCTTCACTGGCTGCAGGGCTGGCACACCCCCACAGAGGGCCAGCGCTCATACCCGAGCTTAGGCTGCCAGCTGAACCCTGTGTGTTCAGACATACCACTCTCTCTATGCTCTACACTTCCACTTTTCAAGCAGGTTTATCCTGGACCAGTAACACCATCAAGACTGTGCCTGCTGGGTTGTGGTTCTGGCCACTATTTTTGTGTTACTGGACTCTTCTGGAGGATTTTAATTGCAGGAAGTACAGACATTATGAGCAGAATTTTCTGCTCAATCCTTATGACCTTCTAAAGTCAAATCTGAAGTGTGAGTCAGAAGGCTGTCCTTGATATTTTTTCAGATGAGCTCATATCTTTGAAACCGGTATTTAACTTTTGACATATGGGTTTAAAAAGGCAAGAAGAAAGAATGTAGAAGTATCCTGTCACGCAAAAGCTATTCATTTCCCACCAGCCTCTCTGCAGACAAAGATAATTAGTTCCCTCAAAATATTGCATGTTTTTGATCCTACACTCAAATTCCTGATTTTTGTGTCATGAGAGATTAATCCTATGAATTAGTTTAATTTTGATCCAAAAGGGATCTAGTTGGGAAAGTACAATTTTGCTGCTGATTGGTTTTGTGTTAATATTTCTTCCAAGCCAAGAATTCTCAAGGGTTTTATGAACAGAAAGTTTCAGAGCAAGTAGTGCTAAATGGGACCAATTGTCTACCTGCTGCAGAGCAAAAGCCCACAAGCATCCCTTTCCCACTTCAAGATCTAACATATATTTCTTCACTCATTATAACAGTTTCTCTAGTGACAATTCTTGGCACTCTGTTGCATGCTAAACACTGAACTGTGATATCTGTTAGCATCTTCCCCTTTATATAAACACTGAAGAAATAATCCACAAGCTGAACTACTGCTGCTAAAAATATTTCTTCTCAGCAGGAATCTGGTTCTTTGTTATATACTGAAACTGAATATTTAAATTACAACCTTCTGATCTTTCATTTACAGCATCTACAGGATGCTGAATAAATTAAAAATAAAATGCAACAATATTCTACCTAGAGAAGAGATCTGACAGGGAATCGACATTTTCCAAAATGTGGGGTTGGTTTTCCAGCTCCCATCTTTGTCAGGAGGTGTTTTGTGTTCAATACTCCTAAGGTTGTATATGTCAGAAACTAAATACCAGTTTTGATAATCTAAACCTGTCTGAAGAAGCACTGAGGACAGTCTGCTGTCTCACACTTGAGGCTTGACTGTGTCTCTGCATTAGAAGGGCATACAAATCGAGGAGACAATTTTGCTTGTAAGCCTGTACTGCAGTGTATTTCAGTGTTAGTCACAAACTGAGAAGGACTGGGAAGGATGTGAATCACTGCTTGTGGGATTCTGTGAACAGAATTGCTAGAAAGAAGCCTTGCAGTTTTGGTAATTGAATTTTTAACTGTCATTGGGAATATGTGACTAATAGCAAACCTCAAATTCAGATGTTATGCTTCAGAGCTAGTCTTAAATGCTAAATCGAAGACCTATTGTCAGTTTGATTTTAAAATCATGGCAACAGCGATCAGTGTGGTACAAGATACTGGAGCAACTGAGGTGCCGTACGAAGGGCTGGGACAATGACCACAGAAGTCACAGAATCCACATAAGCACACACAGGCATGAACAACAAATTTAAGTACTCCACTGAGTCACTCATCTTCTGCAAAACACATAGACATTGACTTGTCTATGATTATCTGTTTTCAGGAGTTCAGCTTTACTGATATGTCTTTAGGCATTATCATCTACTTTACATCATATATTTTGAGGCCTGAAAATGCCATTATGATCTATCCTGACCTCCCATATGACATAGGACTGATTTCTGCTTTTAACGGCCCTTTGAACTATGAAACATTTGTTTAGAAACATATTGTATCTGGATGCATCACCATTCAGTACATTTGACTTAAAATTTGTATCTACACTAAGGATTTACAAGTCCCTTAAAATCACAAGGGACATTTGCCAATTATACATGAAATATATGTAGTAAAGCCATAAATTAAATCCAAGTTATTCAAGTCCTTTATATGTACCTCTTTCTCAGAACCAATAATCACTGAACCACATTCCCAGTGCTCAGAGTTAGGCTTGTCCTCTTTGGCATTATTTGGATCCTCTGGTAATATTACTGGAATAGCAGTGCCCTGACTTGTACCACTGGGGTTTGACACCTCAGTGACTTGACAACAGACACTGCCTTTTGATAGACCAACTCAGTGCCATTTTTTAGCTAGAGTTTGCAAAAAGCTGTGCAGTCTTCAGCTCTGACAGGTCTGTCCCATACCATGTGCATCCTTAGCAGATAGAGACTTTGGTGGGAGCTGTAGTCCTCCTTGAGGTTCTGGATAAAACTTTGGACCTTCTGCAGGAATGTGGGAGTTGGTTATCACCTAAGATGTTGCCAAGGTATGAAGAAAGTAACTTGAGTCCTGAATATAGTCAGAATCCTCTGAAAGAGGTGGAAACCAGTGCTGGTGTAGGTCTTCTGAGTGAACAGGGATATGCCTTGACATTGAGGTGGGACAGATGGGACGTGGTACCATTTTTGCATGGCCAGACCATGCACAGAGTAGCTCTACTCAGTACTGGTAGGGACAGAAGGTGTGTAGGCATTTCCTTGCCCAAAGGTGTGACCTCAACAGCTGGGAAAGTGAGATTGAAGTCCTGTGACTGCCCAGCCAAAGGCCTTCCCCCTCATGGCATGGCACCCTTCTTTTGTCCTCAGCCATTTAGGGGCTGGCTATATGATGTCTTGTGGTAGCTTCTACCAGTCTCTGCANTGCTTTTACAGACTGAGGCCTTTTAATTCAGGTCTGTTGGCTCATTGTACCCCTGCTGTTAAAAGCCCAAGCAAATACTACATTTAAAAGGTCTTCTCTCCTTTTAAGTAACAGCTAGAGCGGGGCAACATGTGCAGCCAGTGAAGTGCTGAAGTTCAGCTGGTGTGGGGCCATTTGAGGCACCTGGGGAGATGCCGGGGGGCTGCAGCTGGGGAGAGCTGTGCTAAGGGTGCTGCTGCTGCCGCCTGCAGGAGGCATGGGGTTGTGCCCTGTGGCAGGAGGCTGCCCTCCTCTTGGGTTCTGCTCTCTCCAGGAGCAAGGGATGTGGGCAAACAGGCTGTGTACAGCTGCAGATCAGTGGGGCTGGAGGAGACATGCAGGGCCTGCAGGCATCGCTGTGGGGGAATGTGTGTTTTTTTTCTGCTGTGTACAGTCTTTTCCCCCTTCTTTTTTTTCCCCTGGGGAATTTAAACTGTAGTGAAAGCAAGTCTGTGAGGAGGGCATACTGATGATTTCTTGTTTGGACAGGATAAATCAGCTGCCTTAGTTAGAATTTTCCCTTTTTTGCCTTCTAGACTGGAAATTTTGCTGTCCATTGGGTGTTTACAGAAAGGTAGGGACAAGCTTAAAGCAAGTGCCTTGGACAGAAGGGGTTTCCAAGAGGAGTGACAAAACAGGGAGTGAAAGTGGGGTTTTAAAGCCTTCTTGTATTCAAAGCTGTAGTCTATGCTAATCTATCTTGTGATGCAACTTTTAAGAAATATTTAAAAACCTAGGATGCTAGACGGATGAAACCTGGTGTTTGCTTTTATTGTCTAATGTTACTTACTTTCATTAAGCTCCAGTGCTGCATTTCTGAGACTTATTTGTGGTTGCTTGTCTTGAATGTAACTGAATTTTTTCTTCCAGACCTCTCAGTTGGACTTGTAAAGAATTCCCAGTAAGTTTAAGGCTCTGTGGGTCCCTCCTGTTTTCCTGGCTGAATGTTTCATTGCTATCTACTCTGTCATTTATATACCTTTTACTTAGAGAGGATTTTCTCCACACTGGTGTGGGAGGGCTGCACAGCTGCTCTTGTGCTCACAGCTCTGCATTCCTTATGCCTCAAGGTTCAGACTGGCACCACTGGAGCTGTCACAGCACACATGAAGCTTTCTGATTTACTTGAGGCACACAGTTGAAACAATATTTTTCTTTGTATTACACCTGAAATGGCATATTTCAGAGGGTTGTTTTAGAAGAGGCAGCCCTACCTGAGAGCATTAAGTCGAAACTGCCTCTTCCTCCTTCCTTTTCATGTGTTACTCATTTCATTAGGACAGACAGTAGCCTGAGAGACTCCTGTGGCATGTTATCAGTGAAAGTAATTTTTTTTTCACCAGCCCCTCTGACTCACAGTGTTTCTGAAGATATGCATTTTTTTCCTTCCTCTGTTGCCCCCATCATCTGCTAAGTAGCATGTGTATATGGGGATGAAAAGTCTAAGGAAATGGTTCTTGATAGTGGGAAAGGTGGTTGAACACAAAGGGGATGAATGCAGGAAGGCAAGGAGGGAGAAGGAATAAGAAGATGACCAAGAAGCAGGTAAAGCGGTATTTAACATAGGGAGGGAAGAAAACTAACACAATAAAATTTGTAAGCTGTGAACATTGTAAAATATTGCTAAATATAAAAGGTCAATATTGCTGGATCAGTTCAGATTTCTAAAAGTGAGACAAAATGAAACGCTGATTTCATCCATCTCTGTGGGGGATTTCATCCATCTCTGCCCCTCCTCTTCAGTGTGTAAACAGCATTTGTGGCTATGAACCTATGTTCATAAATTGTAAAGCCAGTGGGAATCATTATGACACTGTCTCCTGAACTCTGGTGTATCATAGGCCACCACACTCCAGAGTTGCTTTCTGTTTGCTTTAAAGCTTATCCTCAAGAAAATAAGATAACTTCGTTTCAGAAAGTCTCCTTGAGTTTAAAAACGTCTTAAATGGGAACTCCAATGTGAATCTGTTTGCTACCAAAGGTAACTGTACTTACCCTCACCTTTTCTTGATGGTAAGCTGCTGTTCTTGTTTAGTGTTTTGTCATTTACTGCAAATAATGGGCTTAATAATTAGCTTCTGTTCTGGGAGCTCTTCTTGTAGAGCTTAACTGGGCCCCTGCCATCAGGGAGCAAGTGTTCTTTATTTTCTGCATCTACTGTAACTAGAGCAGCCTAATGGAAAACATGATAGTGGGTTTGGATGTGGAAGTCAAAACCAAAACTCATGTAGCTCTCCTGGGTATTTAATGGGACTAACTTGCAGTTTTTGAATTGTTATATTGAGACTGGTGATCTACTGTTAACTGGACCTGTATCCCAGCTGGTTCTGTTTTGAAGGTTTTTTTTTTATAATGTTATTAAGGTTTTTAATCAGTAGGCGTGAAGTAGTTGAAACTTGATAGCATTTGAAGGATATCTTCCTACAGAGGAAGATTTTATATGTGCACTGGTAGCTGGCTGTGCAGCATTTGGGCCAGCAGTTTCCCTGGGTCTCTTTCTGCCTTGGAAGCTTGGAAGGATTTCTTTCTAGAGAAAACTAGATAACAGGTAATGTTGAATTTGTCAATGTTGAGTTCTGAACCAAATAAAACTGGGCTATTTGGCTATAAACCCATGAGCCTTTCTTATTATATTGAAGGAATATATTTGTAAAAATGATTTGCATTTTCCTCCATTTTATGTGGCTGGAACATACAAGGGTGATAAAGTACAATGTTAGTTGAGATTGATTGTGCGTAGTGAAATGTGTGAAAGTCCTTGTGGCTTTCTGCATGCTGCTTAAATGTGCTGTGATAGTTACAGAGTATGGTCTTTTTTGGGGTGAGGAGGAGGAACTAGAAATTGGGAGATTCAGTTTGCGCAATTGAAAAAGAAAGTGATAGGAATTACATGTGGATTTGTTTAAAACACAAAATGCACAACAAAATAAAACAAATACAATAAAAAAATACCATACCATAAACTCGACTATGGTGAATAAGTTGAAATTCTGAAAGATTTATTTAATTTAAAAAAGATTCCATTGTGAAGTGTGAGAGATGAATATCTTAAGTGATCACTTGTAGTGCAGAGAAAGCAATGGTAATCAACAAATGCTCTGTATTTGGAAAAGCGCCAGTTATGATCTCAAAATAGTTCAGTGGCAGTGATCACAGAGTATTCTGCATGTGTAATGTGTACTGTATATATGGCTCTTAAGCCTCTGAAACCTAAATATTTATTGCAAAAAAATACTTTTTAAAAGTGAAACAATTGATCTGTGAAATATCAGTTCTGATTTTTAGTAAAGTCTAGACAATGGAAAATGAAGTGCAGTATTGGTTAAAAGCTGTAGCAGTGACACCCTTGAGGAAGGGGAAAGATGGCACTGTGGATGATGTGTGCCATACATGCACCACATTATTTGATCAAGAGCATGGAAGAGGTAATGGGTGTAATGTTATGAACAGATAAAGGACACAGCTGTTAAAATTACCAAAAAGGTAATGAAGAGACAAATACTGATGTGGGAAAATCAATCAACCTAGATTTTTATTTTTTTTTTAATAGCAGGTGAAGTGGGCTCATTTGTGTAATTGATTTCTTAATACAGCCTGTGGCAAATTGCTGCTTCTAGTAACAAAGAGCATTTCTTACTTTGGAAGCAGTAGTTCTGAAAAAGGAGCTGAAACTTGTTTAGCTGGTTAAGCATATGCTGTCTCTAATTGTGTAGCTGAGAAAACTGGGCTGTACAGGTAGAGGAATATTCATGCATTGGAATTACCTTGGATGTGACATAGGAGACCATTAACAAAGTAAGGATTTTAGGTTTTGTCCTTCACATCAAAAGTAGCATTTCCTAGTAAACTTGAAAGGGTTCAGAAGGAGGCTATAAAAAATGTGATGTCTTACTTCCTAAAGATGTGTACTTTAGGAGTGTCGTAACTTGAGTAGTGAGACTAGGAAACTCACTCTACAGAGTTCATGGAAGTGAAGGTTAAGAGGGGAATTAAAGACAGCCTACAGATACTTGTTCAGGGAAGAGATCTGATTGTAGACTGCTTCATAATGTTTTTGGAGCAAAAAATGTGTAATGAGGATTGATGGGTGGAAGTGAAAGCTAGGCAAATTGAGACTTAAAATAAGGAACCCGTCTCTAACAGTGTGGGTAATTAATCACTGGAACAATTTTTTTAGTTGGATGGAAGATTTTCCATCACCTGAAGTGTCTAAATCAGGGCTGAATGTCTCTTTAAAAGATAAGCTCTAGTTCAAACTGAAGTTATGGTCCAAGTGTTGAAATTACTGGCTGAAGTGCTGTGACCTGCCTTGTGCAGGAGGTCAGTGCATGTGATTGTAATACTCATTCTGCCCAGAGAAATGTATTAATCTGTTCCTGTCTCTTCTGGAACTGACCTTGTTCAAACTTGGTGATTTTATGTGTAAACGAATGAGTAATATTTACCTCCCTGAAGATACAAGACCTTGGTTAAATAATAAAGGCTGTGAAGGCTGCAGAAATACTGTCAGGAAATAGATGAAAGTAGAAATCCTGATCTCTTTGCTGGTATGGCTGTACGTATAGCTTCCCTGAAGCTACAGAAAATTGCATGAGAACTTTTCTCCTGGTCTGCCTCTGCCCAACAATGCCAGGAGCTTCTGTAGCAAAGACTGTTTGAAGGGGAGGTGGGAACATGGTATCACTTGGTGGGACACCTGGTACTTGCTGCTCTCTCTGAACTAGATACTTGCCAGCTCTAATTACAGTTTAGCAGCATTAATGATAGATGTGAGTACTGTTATGGGTTTGTTAACAAGAAGCTTGCATTTAGATGTGAAAAGGAGGTCAACCTCAGTCCCTGTATTCGGTTCTTTTAACTTACCGCTTCAGTGGTGTAGCTGTAATGGTAACCACCTGGAAATCAGACGTGTTCTGTCAGGGTTTGCTGACAAAAGCAAAGGTGGTAATTCTTTCTGATGACTGTATTAAATTATAATTTGTGCTCTTTGAGCAATAGCGAAAGAATAAGTGAATCCTGGGTTATAAGTGGTGTGCCTTTCTGGTGTTTAAACACTGCTCATGTCTTGCAAGAAGCGCATCTTCTTGTCAGGTAGTGCTTTAAGTCAGGCTATGTTACCCTGTAATGTTCAAGATCATTTTGACAAGGCAGAGAGGGCTTTAAATACTCTGGCACAGAATTTATCCACTCCATCCGGCTTCAGTAACTGCTGCAGGTTCTCTCTCTAAAATTTCACCCCCAGTGTAACAGGTATAGAAAACAACAGATAGTTTTAGGTAGTACCTTTCTGTATTCTGCAGTTCCAGAATGTCCAGAGGAGACAGTTTCCATCATACTGGAAAAAAGCATAGTGCTTTGACTTTTAGCAGGTTAATAACATATGCAGTCATTGTACTTCTCTGTACATTATACCTGTACATTATGTGTAACAGAAACAAGCCTTTCACGAAGCCGAGAAATAGTTCAGTTGATATCCACAAATTAATACCTAGTCCCTCCTGGGCCAAAACCTAGATTGCCTGCACTGGAAAGGCAGTTTTGTATGTTGCAGAGAGAAACCCATGTCTGTTTGCTGCTCTTGTGCCTCTTTAAGTCCTGGCTTCCATTTTGGAGCCAACACCCAGGTGCCCTCCGTAGTCCATCCTCTCCAGTAAATGACCCCTCACAGAACTGGCACTTCTTATTTCAATATTGGAGTGTCCAAAACTTACTGACCAGTACTGCCACCACCCTTGCATTGTGCTGTGGGCTATACTCAGACCTAAATGAGTCAAAAGGGCACAGTACAGAACTAAATTAATTTAAATTTTCTTTAATTGAGATTCCTTAAAATGAGAGAGCATTTGCTGAAGGTGCAGGATTGACAGGCTTGGATGTTTGTGTTGTGCTTACTCTTACAGCAATTTGGATGTGTGCAGGAGGGAAAGGAGTTTTCCATATTGCTGGGCTGGTTTCTTTCTTGAACTACAGGAGTGTTGGCAAAAGGGTGAGACCCTCATGATACTTTTATGTCTTGCTCTCCTTCTCAGGCAATGGAGAAAGAATCCATCATAGCTATGTGCCTACTACCAAACTAAGTGGACAGAAGCAAAAATTACATAGTTTTTCCTCAAGACGTTTGTCTGAAGGTGATGCATATTGGATTTTATTTTTAGAGCAGAACTTGCCTAAAATAAAGGTTGGAATGATGGATGTTTTTGATGTATAGTCATTTTATTGCTTTGACTCTTAGGCCTACTTTATCCTTTCTCTGTAATGTCAACACTCTACTAGCTTTCTTTTATGCTTGATTTTTTTGACATTTTCAATTTTTTTCTGTCTGAGCATTGGGACAAAGCTTCCCTTTGCTAGAGTTTATCTAAACCAGATGGGAGTTTTCTGCTGTTAGCACCCTGATAATTAGTAACTGAACAATTCTTAATGGTGACATGTTGTAGTTTTGCAGCTAGAACACTTCTCTCATTCATTTGAGGTACCCCTCCTCTGAGAGACAATCTAAGTCAGCAGTTTATAAGTGCAAGTGGTCCTTAATCTTCTCAGTGTTCTCTGGGGTACAGCACTACCTCTTCAAGCCTCTGCCTGATCAGCCATTTATTTTCCTATTGATACCAGAAACTTCTCAAAAAAATTGGATGATGCCTTTCTAGCATAGATTGGGGGAATACAGCTACAATGTTCTGGTGTAATAGTACAAAATTGAACAGACTCTAGATGAGTGCTTTTATGTAAAAATGTGCTTCTCCAGCAGGAGACTAATGTCCGAATGACGATGTGACATGAAAATTAAGCTAACAGATGTCCTAGGCTGAAGGAATAAACAGCTGTTCAAGGTCTGATAGAGAGAAAGCAATCGTTTTCAACTGGAGCCAAATAATTAATAACCAAAACATCCAAAAGCCAATCGGGTGAAACACTGAAGATTAGGATGGGCTCATATGAAGTCCATTTTCTCCCCAACCTTATTGCATTGTTTATAATAAATTTGGTACTTTAAAGCCAGTTTTTCTTTATTTGGAAATTGAAGTCTTGATATCCTGCAGCACTTTCCCACCAAATACGTAGTTTAGCCAAGTTAGTTTACTGAGTGTCTTACAGATGTTGAGATTGCATTTCTGGGAAATAAAAACCAGTAGAGGGTAAAAACTCTCAACTTTCCTTTTATAAACAGGTGTTCAATACGGTCACATTTCTAGCTTTTTGTAATGTTCACTTTCGGTAGAGATTTAAGAGGATGGCTACTGGGTGCTATTTCACTGCTATCCTGTAAAGTCTTTACTGGGTGATCTAGCTGGTACTGTAAGTGCTTGAAGTCTGTTTCCTTTTGAACACAGCTACTACTAGTGAGAATGGGCATTTTTTAAAGTATTGACTTCAGCAAGTGTGGTTGGGGAACAGTCTTGAAGGGGACTGTCTTGATTTGAGCATTTCAGTGATGCCAGGTTATTGGCCTTTTCATCTATGCTTTAGTTGTTTTCAGTTTTTGTCCTTCCCACCAGTCTTCTCCAGGGCTGTTTATATTATCATGTGGTGCAACTTCTTTTGGCACTCAGAACTTCTTTGTCATAGTGATTTGTGCTCTGTATTCTCATTACTGTTTTGCAGTGTTCACAGTCAACCTTTGATCCTTCTTTTTCTAACACTTGCTAACCACTATTTGGCACTTCTGAGTGTGAAAAGTACTCCACTGATGTGCAGTGCTAACACAATTAAACAGATATTGTTCTTTGCTTGCCACCACCCACTGCCTGTGTGCCGCAGAACACGTGACAGCTTTTACTCTTTTACTCTAATGTAACATGCAGGTGCTCTTATCTTCCCTCCCTTTTTTTTTTTTTTTAATTAATAAAATTAATCTCAGCTGGCACTTTTCTGAGATTTGATTAATTTCTGTCCTTTTGTCCCATTCTTCATTCTAAACCAACTGAATGTATCTTCCTATAGCTGAAAGTAACTTTAGCTTTGCTTTCACTCTTCACCAATAGATAGTTTCTTATACTTTGTAATTTTGTATTTTTTTCCTTTGTTCCTGCTTAGTCCCTTTTCTTCAAAGTATGTCCCTATGAAGAGCTGTTGATGTAGCTCAGCAGACTGATATGCATGATCTTCTGAATGGCTTCCATAGACTGGGCACAGCTTTCTCATTGTGCTATGTATTCTTCTAAGCATTCATGTGACTCACAATTCTCATTGTTGGTAAATAATCCAGAAGTATTGTTGTTTCCTAAACCTATTTCCTAGATGCATAAACACCGTCCTTGTTTCTGTGGAAAAATGAAGTTTTGGACAGCTCTTTGTTCTTTCTGAAGAGCAAAGTCATATGGGAGTACTCTTAGAATTACACTCTCAGAGAAATGCACACATTGATGGTTGGGGATAAAGGTCAGAAAACAAAGCAGCTGAGTTCAGTTTAGCTCAGGCAGTATTTTATAATTTACATGTGCTTTAACACTTTTCAGTTTCCTGTTTCATAAAATGAAGACAGTTACATTTTTTTGTTAGTGTTTGTTTGAATTTTTCTAATAGGAGGATTTATAGAATTACAAAATATTCTTGATATGTTTTGAGTGTTGGCAAATAAGTGAGAGTGGAAATTAACTGAAACTAATCTTTGCTTTTAAGCATATTTATAATTTTAAAGCTGAGATGAAGGCTACTGATGTGAGATTTCATGGTGGTGAGGAGGAGATAGTTCTATTCAAAGCACTTTGATTTTTCTTTTATGTAGTCCTCCCTGAAGTGTTTCGGTAACACGATTGATGCCTTCTGTTATGAATACCGCTGTACATCTCCGTGGATTGTTTACCTTTACAGCAATAGATCTTCTTACTGAAAAGGCAGATGATGCAAAGGATCATCCTGTTCCTGTAGAGACACAAGAGACACTCCCCTGCTGGACACTTGATTTTTGGTTGTTTGTGTGAAGCGGTATAAACATCAATATGGGTTCTTAACAGCATAGAGAAGTATCATGCACTGATCTTGCTGAGAAAGAGTTCAAGTGCTTCTGTAGGCTTAGGGATTCGGTCAAGTTGTGTTTGTCACGCAGAAAGCAAGGGATAGTTAATACCTGGTCTGAAGCTGGTCATAAAATATGAATTTTAAGAGTTAGTTACTTAGGAAAACTTCATAACGCCAAAGTCAGAAAAGCCTGGGGATTTGAGATTATTATCTTTATGATATTTTCAATTGCTTATGAGGGAAAAGCATGAAATTAAAGGTTCCTGCTTCAATCAGTTCATTTGCTGTCTAAATGGAGCACATCTTGGTCTTTGTGTGTGTATTCAGCCATAACAAATAGTAGAAGAACAGGCTATCTATGTCTTACTATGTTTTCTGATTGTCTTTCTGTTTCATCCATATAAAATTCTAGGAAGAGTTTAAAA